>OY282645.1:4513459-4664338 GCA_958299015.1 Tetanocera ferruginea | reverse complement strand
AATGCTTAGTGCGCTAAAAATTCTTCACTCTCTTTTGAGTTGTAAGAGAGTAACGGCTGAACTGTTGTGCGAGCATATGCGAGAGTATGCACAGTGGGCACATAAGAAAATAACAGAGGTAAAATAAAAGTGATAAAGGCCCAGTTTTAACAACTTTACTTGAGTTGTCCTAAAGTTTTGCCTCAGCTAAGTTAAAATTTTTCACAATTTCGAAATTGTTTTGCAAAATATAATCAGCTGTTTGCTGTCGACGTCTGAAGTATAACTTAAGTCACGCATTTTCTATACTCAAGTTGAACTTAAGAGCGGGGTAAGGTTTTTCAACTCTTTTTTTTTAATCATTTTTTATATGAATGCAGAACATCTCAAGAATATTGTGTACAAATTTGAAGTCGATCCGAGTAAGTAAGTAAGTTTAACTTAAGTAAAGTTGGTGAAACTGGCTCTAAGATACGTGTTTTAAGTGTTTTCGAAGCAACGAAAGGCCCCCTTAACAGGGATCGAACAAGAGTGCTCTACACTCTGTTTTTTTTTTAGAAAATTATGCGCAATATTCCTTTTTTTTTAAACATTTGTGACAATTTTTGTATAAATATTTGATGATTCTTTAACTTGACACTGCAGAAAAAGTCGCTCTTTTCGTTTTTGTCATAAGCAGGGCCGGCTCGAGAAATCGTGGCACTCTAGGCCAAGGTTCTAAATTGCGCTTCATACTTTTCAACGCGCTCCGGGCATGCTAGCTACACACTTCACACCACTTCACCAACCACTTAACCACTTAACACACTTGTTTTTAATTCGACCAAACGTGCAAGTACAAGTTCGGAAAACTCTAAAATTCACACATACACTCACAATCTGGCCACTTGCAGCTCTACTGGCAACGAAATTTCGTTGGCAGTAAATTTTTGGCACTTGCAAGCAAGTGAATGTCGAACATGGAAAAAATAATGTTGTTCCTTATATGATTTTATGATTTTATGCTTAAGGGAGTTTATAAAATAATACGGTTTGGTGAATGTAAAGAAATATCTATAATTCCAATACATAATGTTTTAATTAAATATAAATGAAACAGCACATAGAATTGTTTTATATGGTGGTCATTCTACATGAAGTTTCACAACATTCTTGGAGACGATTTTTTAACAAAAATTGCTTTTTCTTTGATTCTATGTAGCTTTACGATTTTGGAACGACTCTAGAAAACTGAAGCTGTCGTTGTAATTATTGTAAATGAGAACTGCACGTGTGGTCGCACGGTTACACGCATGCCGCGGTCACCACATACACGTTTCGAAATTAAGGTTCACTTTTCCAACTTTTTAAATTGCAATATACATACATTCTTTTCAAAAAAGTTTATATTATAAACTTTATTTAGAGTCAACAAGTAAGTATATAAGAAATTGTCAACTATTTGTGATGAACATTACTTCTTAATAAGTTAAATAAACTTACTTTAATGTAGAAAATTTATGCCTTCAATTCAACGAAAAGGTTGAAACTACAAAGTCCAAAAAAGAAATACACAGTGAAATTGTTTCAAAGAAGATGTTGAAATTTACTCAACGAAAAGATTGAAAAATTCAACAAAAAGGTTGACTCAACAAGTTGAAAAATTTAACTAAAAGGTTTTCTCAACACTAAAAGTTAAAAAATGCAACTAGTAGGCCAATTCTTTAACCGAGAAAATTGAAAATTTTAATAAAAGTTGACTTTATTAACCCTAAAAGTTGAAAAATTCAACTAAAAGTTTATTTTGTGTTATTACTATAAGTTGAAAAATTCATATAAAACTTTGTCCCGAATAGTTATTAACACTATCCTAAATAAACAACAATACGAACAGTTCATAATTTCTTAAATTTTATTTTTATTGATACAAAATTGTAATTTTATGAAATTTTTTCTCAA
This sequence comes from Tetanocera ferruginea, assembly GCA_958299015.1. NCBI lineage: Eukaryota > Metazoa > Arthropoda > Insecta > Diptera > Sciomyzidae > Tetanocera > Tetanocera ferruginea. The sequence goes on along the minus strand of OY282645.1, from coordinate 4,662,421 downwards.
ATAATTATGCACTGCAGTAGTCTGCGCGAACAGAGAAAAAAATTATATGTGGAAAATTTCATCATTCACGGCAAAAAATATATTATTAAAATATTAATTTTTTCAATAAATTTTTCAATCTTTAATAATGAAAAACTCGACTTAAATAGTTGAAAAAGTAAATTTTAAAGATAATGAAATTCTTATTCAACTTTTCAATGACGAAAAACTTTGCCGAAATGGTTGAAAAAGTTCACTGAAAAAGTTTAAAAATTCGTTCACTAAAGATCTAATAAGATTTCAAGTCATTATTGTTGAAAATTAAATAGTTAAAAAAATGAAAAATTAAAATGAAAATTTAGTCCCTTTGTTTAAATAACTTCTTAACTAAAAAAAAGACGCAAAACTCAGCCGAAATAGTTGAAGAAGTTAACTTTAAAAGTTGAAAATTTTGTCCCTCATGTTTAAATTATTTTAACACTAAAAAAATTTGAAAACTTGACTCAAATAGATGAAAAATATAAATTAAAAGTTGAAAAAATCTACTTTTAGGTTAAAATTGTTAATATATTTTGATTTCAACAAATGAAAGGTTTAAAATTTTAACTTTAAAGTTCAAACCAAACCTTTAAGGTTTCAACCAAAAAAATTTCATATCATATGACGTACCATACTTTTAATTCACTTTTAAATACATGGTAGTCTCAGAAGTCCTTAAAACATATGAAGGATTGATATATATTTATACCCCCACGCGTACTGCCCCTAAAGAGGCGTGGTAGATATAGAAAAGTATATATTCATGATCAGCATCACCACCTGAGTTGATTCAATCATGTCCGTCTGTGTGTCTTTCTGTCGACACGATTACAACTGAATTTTCAAGCTATAGTAATGAAATTTGATATTTGAGCTTATTTCTAAAATACAAAGATTAAGTTTGAAAATGGACAAAATCGGATAAAAACTACGCCTACCTCCAATAAAATCCCAATAAAGAAAACTATTTAAAGAGTTTAATATTTAAGCTACATAGCTGAAATTCGATATTGGTTGATCAGAACTGAGGTGTGTTAGAAAAATGGATTTCATCCATTTTGGATGTCATCCACACGTCCACCTCCCATATAACCCCAAAATTGAAAACTCTATAAACAGGATCTCTCTCTAAGATGGGGAAAAAATTTGATAAGTTTGAATTTTATATCGAAACTAAATCATGGAAGAAAAGTGGGAGTCAACCGCCTACGAACCACCCACCTCCTATACAACCCTCAAAAGTCAAAACTCTATAAATAGGCTAATATTTAAGCTACAATGCTGAAATTCGATATTCGTGTATTCTATATTGAAACTGAGGCGTGTTAGAAAATTGGCTTCAACCACCCACAAACACACCCAGCTCTCTCCCATACAACCCCCTAATAGAAAACTATATAAAGAGGCTTATCTTTAAGTTGCAGGAAAACAATCTGAGATGGATGTATTTTAGACATCATCAAAAAAGTAAAATGCCATCAAAAAAAGCGCTAGAACTTACGATTTTTTTACCCTTACGAATCGGCCTTGGGGCATTTTAACTTCGGCCAAGTCGAAGATATACATTAATAGTTTGATTTATAAATGTATGGTGCCCCTATCAACATGCGCCCAGAGCCCGACCCTTACTGGCTCGGCTCTAGGGCCGGCCCTGGCCATAAGTTGAAAATTGTTAAAAAAAAGTTATACCAGTAACGGTATTAAATCAAAGGCCATTTCTAGACTTGTTTTTATGCAGAAAAACTCCATTTTTTATTCAACCTTTTCCAAATGTCGCTTCCTTTCCGTCTTCTAAAAGCATCTGTGTCTTTATATTAAAAGCTTTCGGCTAGGTTTTTTCTTTGAATTTGGAAAAATTTCAAAGAGTTACGCATGAGGAAAATTTGTTAATAATTATATCGTTTTTGATGATAACTTGTCAAAAGGTCAAATCAAAAGTAGACTAAAAAAATATTCTTTCGTAAGATCTATATATGCATGATAAGTAGTTACATCCTGTGTTGTCCTTGAGCACAATTCAAACTTTGGTGGGCAAATTTTTCCCACATTAACTTGTTTCGAGCTGCTTGTATCCATATTATTATATTTTTGATGAAACGGGTCGTGGTTTTAAATATGTTAATGCTGAGGAATTGCAAAAAAGTTGTAGTAGCTGAACTCTATTTGTTAATGCATGTGCTTTCCTTAAAAAAACCAAGTACAGATCCAGAGAACTAACACGCTCCTTTGTCATCTTCAACTTATTTGAATAAAAATTCAAAAATTCGTCTTGTTCTACTTTCAACCACAATTTTGAAAAAAGTTGCCATAATCAGATTCGGAAAGAGCATAATCAAATACTGTAGGTAATGAAGTTTTTTTTTTGTCAAAAAAACAAAGTGGCTACAAAATACAAAAAAAAATCATATGTACGTCATTACGTCAACAAACGACAAACATCTTACTCCGGCACCTAATATCACTCAAACTGTAATTATTTCTTGCTTTTTCAGTGCTTTTCAAACTTTTGAACTTATACTATTCAAAAACAATTTTCAGCCTGAAGGTATGCACAGAAAATTTATTTGAAACAAAAAGTGATGTGCACAAATCGAATAAATTGTTTGCCTTTTTTTACTCTAAACGGTTCCAAACCTTCGTGGAACGGGCTTTTATACTAATAATGTTATATTTGAGAAAATATACACTCGTTCACACAAACATATAGCTCACAATTCGCTCAATACAATTATATAGACTTTATGCAAATACATACATACATAAATCAAATAAAGGTAAATAAAATAAGATAAATTTAAATAAAACAGAATCAAATCAAACAAACAACAGCATCAAAAGCAACAACGAAATATATGTAGGTCTGTAAGAAAATAAACGGTACATTTGTGTGTGGGAGGGGGAGGGGGGCAAGGGGAGGAATGCGGACGGCAGCGCCACACAATGGCGAATGCCAACAAGAAATAAATATAAATAAATTAAAAAAATTACAAAACACAACAGCAACAACAACAACAACAACAACAACAAATCGAAAGGTACACAAACACAACCAAATAATCAGGAAATTGTCCTTTGATCTTTGTCTCCGTTGCTGTTTGGGTTTGTTTTTGTTTTTGTTGTTGTTTTTTGTTATTTACCTAATTTATCGTTAATGCTGTTGGTGGTTGTGCTGTTGTTGTTTTTGGTTTTTGTTTTTGTTGCCATAATCAATATTTACATAACGAATAAATATTTTATATTCTCATGCACTGCATTCAGCATACACACACACACACACACACACACACACACCTAAACACATTTTAATTAGGGTGGTTCTTTAAAATCGAAGTTTTACTATGAAATCGTGGTAACATATTAGCAAAATTTTGAGAATTGGAATTTATAAGATATAATCTGGGTTCATAACAAGCAACAACAATACATACATAGCTTTTGGGTATTGTTCTCAATATCAAGATAATTGAAGGAATTTATCATATGCAAGCTATTGACACGCCAGACAAGATTGCCACAAAGACCTAAGCAACTGTTCTAGTTCTATTCTAGTAAGTAGAAGTAGATGAAGATACTTATGCCAGGTCATACCAATATAACTGTAATCTTATATTAGTTAAGCATGCTGTGCATCAGATTGGCTGGAACTGGATTCTTCAATACGAATCCATGACCTTAAATATTATTTGTCCCAAATGTGATTCAATGCTTGGACGTACGATTAAACGCTTCTTGAAAAATAGAGCGAATCCTATCTACTTTCCAATTGTTTTTGTTTTTGAAAAATAATAAAAAAAGTAACATTTGTTATTAAGGAAAATTCAATTGACTAAAGAATTATTTTTTATTTATTATTTTTAAAAAAAATTTGTTAATGACTACAATTTGCCTGGGACACTTAGCAAAAGAAACTCCATTGCAGCATCTGTTTAATTGGTCCTAACCAGGCCGTATTCAGAGGCTTTACTTCTTCCGATAAACATTTAAGCAAGCCAGCATTAATTCGTGACTTTAGAAAAGAAACTTATATTGAAATTAAAATTTCTTGACAAAAAAATAATTTTCGTCATAATTTAAAAATGCCTCCATCATTTGCTGTAGTTTTTGAATGTGTAGATGTACACTAGACCGTACCACCTCCTATGCAAAAAAAACGTGCGCCGTAAACTAGCGAATATGACGCATTTGAGCAAGACAATTACGAAAAAAAATCGTTTCTTTTTGACCGAACGTAGGGGTCGCGCATTGACATATTTCTTTATATATCTTTATATCTCGGTGCTTACAGTCGGATTTTAAAATTTGGTACAACAATGTTTCTGTCTCAAGAAGATCAATATGACCTCTTTAGAAGTCATTGACCTCAGGTGTACCGTTCTAGTACTTACCCTCCAGATCTCAGTTCCTACCATCCTAATGTACCATCTTTATATAAAAAAAATAAAGCTCTTAAAATATCATTAATCTTTTGGCCAGGAAGTATATCGAAATTTCTAGCAGAACTATTTTTAAAAAATTTTTGAAAATTTTTTTGCCGAACGTAGGGCTCCCTTTTTTCATTTTCATCATATCTTCGGTATTAAAAGTCTGATCATATTGAATGACATATCGATGTTTTTGTTTAAAAGAGACCAATTATTTTTATTCCAAACTTGTAATTTTAAAATCCGACTGTAAACACCAGAGATATGAATAAATATGTCAATGCGCGACCAAATTTATTTTCGCAATTGTCTTCCACAAATGCGTCATATTCGCTAGTTTACGGCGCACTTTTTTTTTGAGGTACGGTCTAATGTACACATTTATGACCTTCGCATGGAATATGAACAAAAAGATCGAGCAAATTTTACCAACAAATTTCATAGCTTTTTTGAAAAAAAAAACTCCGCCATTTTGTTATATTCCAGACTCATTAATGTCTAACAAGCAGAATACGCGATCTATGCTAGTAAGACATAGTATCTAAAGATATCGCTCATTTCGTGCAAGGCTGTCACAACTCAATATTCAGAAATATTGAGTTGAAATATTGGAATATTCAGAAAAGACCATAATCCGCTTCAAAGCTAAATTTTTCAACATCAGCCTAATATGTGTGCACGTTCCGACAGAAGAAAAATATGACGAGACCAAAGAAAGTTTAATGAGTGCCTTCAAGATGCATACGAGCGCTGCCTCCGGCATGACATAAAAATCGTGCTTGGAAAATCAACGCCAAGGTGGGCAAGGAAAACATATTTGGTTCAAAAGTCGGAAAGTTCAGCCTCCCCGACAAAACATCCGATAACGGAATGAGGTTCATCGACTTTGCCAGCCGCATCAGGAAACATGGTCGTTAGTAGCACTAGATTTAAGCATCTCAATATTCATAAGACAACCTGGCTGTGCCCTGAACAAAAAACACGCAACCAAATTGATCACGTTTTGATTGACACTCTTCCAGTGTACTAGACGTACGCACGATCAGCGGTGCAAACATAGACTCGGATCACTATCTTGTCGCAGCCAAGATCCCCACACGTCTGTGCGCAGGTAAGAATGCTCGCAATCCTACACTAAGAAAGCTAGACGTCGACAACAAGCTGCAGTCAAAACGGACAGCCGAAGCTTTCGCTACTCGACTCACACTCCTACTTCAAGAAAGCACTCCTCCGATCAACGATATATTCGCGATATATGCGGATGGTGACAGTGACATGCAGGTTAAGTGTGTGGCTTAGCATGCTCAGAGCCCGAGCTCGATCCTCAGTCGCGGCGAAAAGTTTTTTTAGTAAAAAAATTTTTTCTGATCGGCCACCACCTTTCTGCAGACAATGGCAAACCTCAGAGAGTAATTAACACCATGTAAAGCGTCTTGAGAACATGAACTTTAGCCGTTCGGAGTCGGCATAAAACATGTAGGTCCAGTTCTCGGTCAATTGTGTGCAAACATTTAATAACACACACAACACAATTGATCATAAGTAGCTCGGTCAAAGTCCTTTCAAGGGCTGAAATGCCCAATTTGTTTTTGTTGTTTTTAGTAAATGCACATATCCGACTCTATTCGTACGGCTGCAGAAGAGGTGATAGGCTACCATCGCCCTCTCCGAAACCAGTGGCATGACCAGGAGTGTCAGACGCCACTGCAGGGCAGGAATCTGCCTACAAAGCCACTCTGCAGTCGATTGTCTGCCTGCTGCTAAAGAGCGATATCGAGAGAAGAGGAGGCAAGAGAGACGCCTGTTCAGGCGAAAAGAAACAAGAGACAGAAATGAGTAAGTGCGAGAAAATTGAGATGCATGGCGACAGGAATGTGACTCCAAAATTCTTAGAAAAGGTAGGACGCATGGTCGATGGCCGATGGTTTTAAACTGAAGCCTCTTCCTGCAAGTATGCAAATGAGAATCTAGTGACAGATATCCAGAGTACACTGATGTTATGGATGGAATACTTCTAAATGGTGACGCTGGCTTCAGACCTGGAAAGTCCACCATCGACCAGATCTTTTCTTTACGACAAATCTTGGAGAAGACACTTGAGAAACAAATGGACACACATCTTCTTTTTGTTGATTACAAAGCCAACTTCGCCAGTCCATTTAGGAGTCACCTATATTCTACCATGCCTGAATTTGGTATTCCTGCAAAGTTAATGCGTCTATCAGAATGACACTGAGCACCACCTGCAGCGCACTGAAAATGGGGAAGAAAACTATTTTTAGTTTAATGTTTTTACTCAGAAAATAATGGCGTTTTCGTTTCTACCAAAAAATGTTGCCTTTTCACTGCCCTTGCCTTTTTTCGTGTTCGATTCTAAAATAAGTGCAAACGGGTGAAAAAATTCTGTGTTCGTTTCTTAAAATGCCCAGTAGACAATGACATCGCTGCTAGCAGGCCTTCCTGTGGATTTTGTAGTACTGCCGCACTCATATACAATTACACTTTCTTTTTTATATGAAGTGGGAAAATTTCGCAGGCCTTCCGCTTCAATAGCTCAAAAGAGGCCTGATAGAAGCACTTCTTTAGAATGGCTAAAAGTAGGGGTAAACAAAAAATATTGAAAAAATATTTTTTTCTTTTACACCTCTTTCTATTTATTTATATTTATATATTCTATGATTTTATCTTCTTCTCTCCTATGTTTTTTTAAGTTAGATTAATTTCAATCTATAATCTTTGATATAGCAGTAAGAAGGGCCATTATTGCGTCATATTTTTAAACTGATATATATTCTATCTTTTAACGAAAAAGTTGCCCTGAAGTATATGAAGAGTCAGTCTTTGTAGGGAAAACAAATTTGTTGTGCTGCCTTTTGTGCAGAAAAGGAAGGCCTTCAAGAAGTGCTCATAAGAGCAGCGAGGAACGGATGTGTTTAGTCTTCAAAAGTAGCAGTCAATGCAGGCCTTCGTATGAAGAGCGCTGGTTGAATTGCCTATTGGGTGTTGCCCTCACACAGGGCAAAAAAGGCGCATTTTCTGCCCAGCAAAGCTTTCTCAGGGCAGAATCTTGCCCTGCATATCAGCTGTTCTTAAAACGGCAATATTATGAATTGCGTGCGTTAGACAAGGATGGTTACATTCGTTTATTATGTGTTGACATTTTCTAAGTAGGCAAAACATGCACTTTTACAGGGTTGCGGGCAACATTGAAAACATTTTGCACCGCGACAAAAAAAACATTTTTTTACTCACAAAAAAAGGATCTTGTTAATTTTATATCAACTCTGAAATTGGACTATCGTTTAATTATGGCTCTTTTTGTATATTTTATATATTTTCAAAAAATAAGTTTAATTTTCCGAGTAGAAATATAAAACACAAAAATAACTTTTATTTTCTGAGTACAAAATATAACTCAAAAATAAGTGCTATTTTCTGAGTAAAATAATAAAATTCAACATATAAGTTTTATTTCAGAGTGAAACTTAAACATAAGTTTTAAAATAAATTTGACTTTAACCAGCCAGGGCAAGTTTGCTTTGGGAGGTATGTAGATAATGAATATGAAACAAATTTCTGATACGATTGGAACTCGCTTGTTTTGGCTCTCAAAAATTTTAAGAATCTTATTAATATCTTAACATTTTTGAGAGTTATGAGATATAAGCTAGAAAAAATATTATGTACATTTGGAGAATTTTGTAAAAAAAAACTATATTATTTTAGTCTTATTCTTATATCTTATTTTTTTTAAAAGTCAATAATAATAAATTAAGAGATACATATCTGGTTATATAATTAACAGAAAATGTTATTAAAAACATTTTTTAAAAACAAGGTTTATTCCACCAAGTAGACTGATCGTTTTGTACATTCGTTAAAATTTTACAAAAAATATATTTCTAGAATATTTTCACCCTCATAATTTAATCTAATTTCTTAAGTCTGTGTTTTTTTGCCTTTTTCAAAAAAGTAGCAAAAATTCTAAAGTATGCAATGAAAATTCAGTATTTTAATCGTGTCTTAAATAACATTTAAAACAACATTACTTCTCCATTCCAAGTATTGAAAATTAACTTATAATGAAATATATTTTCAATCCATATTGACACATTTTGTAGTCATCTTCTCCACTGGTTTATTAAAGTAGTGCGAACATTAGCAATAAACCTATTTCCGGATTCAAAAACACCAACTTTTGAATCGAACTCTTGGTAAACCAACCTTTGGAATTTAAATTTAAGTTTGAATACTAACGGTTTTTCAATTTCTCAAACATCTCATACACATTTTAGTCGTTTTATCTCTGTTAGCTGTTAAACTGTCAACCTGTTCCTGGCATAGTATTAAATAATATTATATAATGACCACTTGAGAAAGCGATAAATTTGTAAGCCACCAGCTTGCATATTTTTTTTTTTTTTTTTCTTGTGTAATCAACTTGATTTTAAGCTGTTAAGCGTTTTCATTATCTGCTAACATTTGCCACCACGATCGATGGTGCTGCAACTATTTTTTTTTTCTACAACTAACGCTGTTTTTTTTTGTGCTTAATAATTATTTTTTTTTTTTTTGTTATTAAAACAGCGTTGTGACTGTCTGTGTCGATATGTGTATGTGTTTATTTTGCTACACTGGCTGCGGTGAGGACGAGTTCGAGCACCAGCACATAACTGATGAGCAGCAGCATTTGCGGTAGCGAGGAGATGGATGGGAGGCGTGCATAAGCTTTTCCTGCATTGATTAAAGCGCGCGTTTTTGCTAAGTTTTTTATGCTTGTTTGATAAAACAAATTAAAAGCAATGAAATAAAGAGAAATGAAATCATTTGCACAGCAGCAGCACATGAAAACGGAAAAAAATGTCACGCATACGCCTCGTTGCACTTGACATTTTTTAGCGCGCTTTGCTGTTGCTGTTGTTTCTGCTGCCAACTTTGCGGTGTCGTCTAAATTTTTCTGAGGCGCTCTGATAAGATTCAATTAAATAAATACAAGCTCACACAGGAACATGTGCACTCACCCAGCCACACACACACACACACACACACACACACACACAAATGTGTGTTTCAAAAATGCAATTACTAGTACTAGCTGTCGCTGCAGCGTAGTGCATCATCATATTTGCCCAACTAAAGCTACATAATAAAAATTAGAAAAATTAAAATGTTTCATATCTATAGTATATTTCTAAGGATGTTCTGAAAAACGAAAACAACAACAACAACAAGAAAAGGCTCACCTGCAAGTTGTTTATTTCTTTTCGTTTTAACTTTGATGAAGGCGTTCAAGAAGCAATGAACGGAAGTCATAGAAATGAAAGATAAAAAAAAAAAACCGAATGGAAAAACGTTATCATAAAAAGGCCAGCCAAGAGCAAAAAACTCGTATGCATCTAGGTGACTATGCATGAGTGTTTGGATGTTTGTACAAAAATTTGTATTCGAAATCCGTTGATGTTTGTGAAATAGACAAGCAACTAAAAGATATGAGCAGTATTTATAGAGAAATTGTTAAATGAGAGATTTTTCATATCTTTCAGTTATTTATTTTCTTTTCTAATATTAATTATAAAAAGCATGCAGTTGGCTGTGTCACCAATACTTCTGCAGGTATTTCGATATAACAACGTATGCTTAGTCTTGTCGTAATGGCTGTCTTAAACATTGCACTAATACTTGTTCTTATTCTTATAGTCATCCTTGCCCACTCATTGTTCTAGACATTGACCTCATCGTTGTCCTAATCGTTAAGCTTTTCCTTGTCTTAATTCTAGTTCTAATACTTGTTGTTATGCTTATCCAATTTCTAGTCCAAGTCCTAGACTTAATCCTTGTCCTAATTGTTATTCTTATGCCTGTCTTTCAGTGTTGTTTTTTTTTGCGTTTGGTTTTGATTTTGCTTTTGGTTTTTATTTATTCATATTTTGCGATTGTTTTTTTACTTTTTTTCTTTTCCTGAGGCTTTGTGATATATCTGTAGTATATCATGGAACTTATCTTTCCTGCCATCCATAAAACTTAATGTAGTGTCTTTAATCACCAAGTAGTAATTTTGCTTTAAAAATTAAAACATAAGTAGCGAGTATGTTTTAGACTTGATAAAAAGTTGCGGCGAAAATGCAAACGTTTTTTGAAGAAAAGCTTATTATATTTAAAACAAAACCGCTCACAGACAGTCACATGCGATTTCAAAATCCTTTGATATTTAAGACATTGATAATTCCAAATTTGAGTGTCGAAACATTTTTCGAACATAATTTAATATATATATCAAAAGTTAAAAAGAATTGTATTAAAATTTAAATTGTTATGCTTCTTCAAATCATAATTTTCAGTAATTGTTTCAATTTTCAGTAAGGCGTCGATTTTTTAATTTAAAAAAAATATTCACAATTTCCTGGCCTTGTTTTAATTACTTGAGTTTTAAAAGTAAAACTATCATATGTTTGGTTAAAAATTTTCGTATTCTTTGACAATAACAAATTCAAGGACTCATGTGCACTTGACTTGACTTGACTTGACTTGACTTGACTTGACTTGACTTGACTTGACTTGACTTGACTTGACTTGACTTGACTTGACTTGACTTGACTTGACTTGACTTGACTTGACTTGACTTGACTTGACTTGACTTGACTTGACTTGACTTGACTTGACTTGACTTGACTTGACTTGACTTGACTTGACTTGACTTGACTTGACTTGACTTGACTTGACTTGACTTGACTTGACTTGACTTGACTTGACTTGACTTGACTTGACTTGACTTGACTTGACTTGACTTGACTTGACTTGACTTGACTTGACTTGACTTGACTTGACTTGACTTGACTTGACTTGACTTGACTTGACTTGACTTGACTTGACTTGACTTGACTTGACTTGACTTGACTTGACTTGACTTGACTTGACTTGACTTGACTTGACTTGACTTGACTTGACTTGACTTGACTTGACTTGACTTGACTTGACTTGACTTGACTTGACTTGACTTGACTTGACTTGACTTGACTTGACTTGACTTGACTTGACTTGACTTGACTTGACTTGACTTGACTTGACTTGACTTGACTTGACTTGACTTGACTTGACTTGACTTGACTTGACTTGACTTGACTTGACTTGACTTGACTTGACTTGACTTGACTTGACTTGACTTGACTTGACTTGACTTGACTTGACTTGACTTGACTTGACTTGACTTGACTTGACTTGACTTGACTTGACTTGACTTGACTTGACTTGACTTGACTTGACTTGACTTGACTTGACTTGACTTGACTTGACTTGACTTGACTTGACTTGACTTGACTTGACTTGACTTGACTTGACTTGACTTGACTTGACTTGACTTGACTTGACTTGACTTGACTTGACTTGACTTGACTTGACTTGACTTGACTTGACTTGACTTGACTTGACTTGACTTGACTTGACTTGACTTGACTTGACTTGACTTGACTTGACTTGACTTGACTTGACTTGACTTGACTTGACTTGACTTGACTTGACTTGACTTGACTTGACTTGACTTGACTTGACTTGACTTGACTTGACTTGACTTGACTTGACTTGACTTGACTTGACTTGACTTGACTTGACTTGACTTGACTTGACTTGACTTGACTTGACTTGACTTGACTTGACTTGACTTGACTTGACTTGACTTGACTTGACTTGACTTGACTTGACTTGACTTGACTTGACTTGACTTGACTTGACTTGACTTGACTTGACTTGACTTGACTTGACTTGACTTGACTTGACTTGACTTGACTTGACTTGACTTGACTTGACTTGACTTGACTTGACTTGACTTGACTTGACTTGACTTGACTTGACTTGACTTGACTTGACTTGACTTGACTTGACTTGACTTGACTTGACTTGACTTGACTTGACTTGACTTGACTTGACTTGACTTGACTTGACTTGACTTGACTTGACTTGACTTGACTTGACTTGACTTGACTTGACTTGACTTGACTTGACTTGACTTGACTTGACTTGACTTGACTTGACTTGACTTGACTTGACTTGACTTGACTTGACTTGACTTGACTTGACTTGACTTGACTTGACTTGACTTGACTTGACTTGACTTGACTTGACTTGACTTGACTTGACTTGACTTGACTTGACTTGACTTGACTTGACTTGACTTGACTTGACTTGACTTGACTTGACTTGACTTGACTTGACTTGACTTGACTTGACTTGACTTGACTTGACTTGACTTGACTTGACTTGACTTGACTTGACTTGACTTGACTTGACTTGACTTGACTTGACTTGACTTGACTTGACTTGACTTGACTTGACTTGACTTGACTTGACTTGACTTGACTTGACTTGACTTGACTTGACTTGACTTGACTTGACTTGACTTGACTTGACTTGACTTGACTTGACTTGACTTGACTTGACTTGACTTGACTTGACTTGACTTGACTTGACTTGACTTGACTTGACTTGACTTGACTTGACTTGACTTGACTTGACTTGACTTGACTTGACTTGACTTGACTTGACTTGACTTGACTTGACTTGACTTGACTTGACTTGACTTGACTTGACTTGACTTGACTTGACTTGACTTGACTTGACTTGACTTGACTTGACTTGACTTGACTTGACTTGACTTGACTTGACTTGACTTGACTTGACTTGACTGATTCAAACATTGAACCAACACAGTTTTGTTTTGTTTATTTAATTTCTATCAACATTTTATGTCACGCAGTGATTTAAGTCAAATCTGTAATTTCTGTGCAATTTCAGAATTGCAACAACAAAAACACAATATCTACAAACTCCGTTCTTCTCCCACTGTTATGGTGATTATTACAGGCAAAACTTTCAAAATCCATTTAAGACAAATAATGATTCACAAATTACAAAATCTCTTTCATTTCCGCATCCGTATCCGCATCCTGTCGCTAACGGCTTTATTCCATTTCATGCGTATAACAGCTAACGCAACAACAACAACAAATGTATAAGCATCATAGACAAAAAACAACATAATAACAACAGCAAGAACAACAACAACAACAACAACAACAACAACAACAACGCCCTACTTAATGGCAAACGAATGGATGACGGTTGAAATCATGACAGAAGGTCAAATAAAAACCACTTGTCATCAATCCGTTTATGTTTGCATTACTGTGCATGTATCTCGCTAGCTGTCTGTCTGTCTGTTTGTCTGTATGTTCACGGTCATATGTTGCTGCATTAACAGCTTTTCGTTCAGGACAAATCTTTAGACAATAGGGTTGACTCGTTGAGCGTCTGAAAAGTATTATTTTATGTTTGGTAAATTTAACCGAATTTTTTTGTTAAATAAATAAAAATTTTAAAAGACAAAAAATAACATATTGTTAAAATTTAATCACTGCAAGTGGAAAAGATTTAATAATGTTACGTTTTGAAAAATAGAAGATGATTTTCAGCCAATTTAATCCATTCTTAAAAATCTGAACATATTTCATTGAAACGCTCATTATTACTAAAGCTGAAGTCAAAAGCTTTGCTTTAGTGGAATTCAGGATTAACTTATTATTCGGTGTTTAAATCTCTCTCGGTTCTTAAATTACTAGTTAAACCACCTTTTATAAACAAGGTTTAGCGAAGTTCTCATTCTTTTAAGACACCTATGGGTCTTTTTAGATACTTCATTGTTCAAGCAATGAACGTATAGAAAAATCTGAGTTCAGTTTTTTAGTCTATTACGTCAGAGTTTTAAGATATGTTAAGATAGATACCCAAAAAACAAGTTTTACGACAGGAATTCAAATAATTCTGCAGCACATATCAACAGTTGCATAATTTTAAGTTCAATAAATATTCAGTATTAAAATTATTTTCATTATTTAAAACGATAGCAAGTATTGTGTGCTGAACTTTTTGGCTCTCTCCATTGAAATGCCCAGTCGTGATTAGTTGCATACTACATGCCTTTTTCAGTAGCTGCTTCAATATCCATTTAAAGCCTTTAATTAATAGCAATTTACTATTTCTTCCCCCAAGTGGTCCATCATGCAGCTGATAACAATGTATTGTGGACAATTTCCGACACACCAATCTGTGGTTCAATCATTCCATTTGATCACATTTGTTGAGCGGTGCTCCATGCAAGCGGTCAGACTTGAAGTAGAGTTAGGGACTGTGCGTAAGTCATTCAATGGTGAGGAATGTACCGTACACTGTTTGAGTTTGTGGTTCAAGCACCACTGATCTGACCTCTTTCAAATATTTACCACCCAGTTGTGTTGCAACTAATTGCAGTCAATGCTATGTGCGTGCGTCGTATGTGCGTCGATGGCAGGTGTCAAACGACATAAACAAAAAGAACACTATTTGAGGTTTTAAGTGTGTGCAGCCAAGTTGTTTGAATGTCAACTACTTAAGGCAGGAGCTGCCTGTATTTTACAGGCGTTTTGGTAAAAAAATTTATTAATTAATAGCATTTTATTGGGGTTTCCTTTAAATGTTTGGCCATGCAGTTGACAATGTTTATCATATAAAATTAAGTTTGTGATTGTAAATTGTTGAAATGAATAATTAATTTTTTTTTTATGAAAGAATTTTCTTTCTATGCCAAGCTTTACTTCTTTCAATGTTCGTTTTATTAAAGACTTTTATTTTCAATGAAAAAATATGGCAATGAATGTGAAAAAAAAAAAAATAAAGAAATGCATATTAATATACACTTAAATTCCAAAATTGAATGAGATATCCTTATAAATGACAAACTCATAATTTTTCATTTGTTCTCATTTGACCCTACACTTTAAAAAGTCATAAACTTTGTGCAAACGCTTGAAACATCTAGAAGATAGCTTGCTCAGTATCAAAAATTTTAAATAATACTGATCAGTGTAACCTTCTGGGTAGATTAAGCCATGTCCATCATGTTCAGATAGTTGCATGAAGCTTGGTACACATGTTAATGGAAAAATTCTCAATATAATAAATAAATAATAAATAAACTGTTTGTGGAAGCTAAATCATGCCACTTCAATGTGCTTGTCTTGACAGAAACATGGTTAAATAGAAAATTTAGGAATGGCCAAATCGTGGACAGCAATTTTTTTAGGAAGAGTTTTATCAAATATAGAACTTAGATATATAAAAACGATTTTACGTAATTATAGCGGCTGTGTTGCAGCGGTTTCTGCGTTCAATTTTTGCACTAATGGTTCATTGTTCAAACTTACGACATTGCCTGCAATATTTTTTTTTAAGTGAAACTTCTTTAGCAGCGTATATAACATACGGCGAATTAAATGGGAATAAAAACCGATGAAACACTTTAATGAAACGCAGCGAATTCATTCGATTAAATAACTCACCATAAGCCATGCTGAAATGGTTTGAGTTCAAACTAACGAAACTAAACAAATTAAATAGCTCACCATAAGCCATGGTGAAATGGTTTGAGTCCAGACTAAGGAAATTAACCAAACGGACCTAAAAAGAAAAATACCTAATCATCAAAGTGTGGATAAGTAATTTTTTGAAGTGAAACTACATAAGCAGTTTACAGAGCAATATGGCGAATTGAAACGGGGAGTAAAATCGAATTAAAAGGTTTAAAACCTCGAAGTTTTTACTTCTATTGCCAAATATAAAGCTTTAGAATGCTTTAGAATGGTGATTGAATTACATTACAGCTAATTACATTGAATCTGTTTTAAATCAGGCCCAAAATTGTCTCGTCTAAATGAAATAAATTTTACATCGTTTCATAACAAAGAAGCTATACTTGCCGAACACCACTTAAACTGTAAACTGCCATTTGTCTTTTCTTTACAGAAAAATGTCGGTAACAAAATAAGTGTGTTCTCAATTTTTCTACACTTTTATTTTCTACTGTTTCTACAAAAAATTTTTGCATAAAGTTTTTTACAATTAATAAAAACTAGTGGTACGGTAAGATGGATATAATATGGTTAATTTATGGTAGAAAACCTTTGAACTTTTCGAAATTGCATTGAAACAGATTTAATCTACACTTTTACTTAAACTTTTTAAGTTAAACTATATTAAAGAGCAGTAGCGTAGCAAGGGGGGGGCGGGGGGGGGGGGACGGTCCGCCCCGGGTACACGCTGAAATGGGGTGCAAAATTTGAAAAAATAACTTTTCAACACACAATTTTTGATTTTTTTAATTATAAGAACACTTTAATGACTGCGGTTTTATTTTTTGAATATAAAGAGGGTGCACAAGTGAATGCAAATATTGTTACCTTCCGTTTTATTAAAACTTTAACTTTATATGACATTTTTTTCAATATAAACAAACGCTCTTACTAAAACCTAACTCAATTCGGAATTCAATTTGTCATTGGTTAGGGGTGAAATTGTCAAACAAATTCAATTAAAATTTTCATAACAGTAAGATGGAGTACAAAAAGAAAAATGTTAAAACTTTTTTTTTATCTTATATATAAAAATCTCGTGTCACGGTGTTAGTGTTTGAACTCCTCCGAAACGGCTGGACCGATTTTCATGAAATTTTTTTTGTATATTTGGTAGTTATGAGAATAGGTTTTAAAGTATTTTTCACGCTCCTACCCACGAGGGGCGTGGCAATTTTTCAAGAACACAAATTTTCGGCTTTATTTTCATCTATAAATCACACATCAATGAAACTTTTAATAAACTGACAATTGAGTCTTGACCTTCGACTGTCAAATTTGAGCGATTTTTAGAAAGGGTGGTATGGTACCGCCCATAAAATTAAATTTTTTATATCGCATAGATTTGGAACTAAATGTCGTATGACAATGAAACTCAGTATGAAGTAACAAATTGGCCAGGTCTTTCAATTATAAATTAGACACGGGCATTGGAAAACGGGGCGTGGTTCCACCCATACAA
The DNA here is from genome assembly GCA_958299015.1 of Tetanocera ferruginea. Classification (NCBI taxonomy): domain Eukaryota; kingdom Metazoa; phylum Arthropoda; class Insecta; order Diptera; family Sciomyzidae; genus Tetanocera; species Tetanocera ferruginea. Next base: position 4,645,088 of record OY282645.1, on the reverse strand, counting down.
TTTACATTTTCGATACAGAAAAGCTATAGAAGTAAACGCTGCAGAACATTTAAACTCAGAATGGAGTTACTATTTGGTGGTGTCCTGCTTCTATAACGGGCATTGTACAATGGGAGTGTATCCGCCAATATAAGACACATTTTTTTTAAATTGAATCTCTTTGGAAATATTAGTCACAAATTCAAGAAACTCGGTTTGGAGTAACAATTTGGTGATATTCTACTACTCGGAAGTGTGTGGCTTAGCATGCTCGGAGCCCGGGTTCGATCCCCAGCCGCGGCGAAAAGTGTTTTTAAATAAAAATTTTTCTGATCGGTCACAACTTCTCTGCAGACAATGGCAAACCTCAGAGAGTAAATAATGCCATGTAAAGCTTCTTGAGAACATGAACTTTAGCCGTTCGGAGTCGGCATAAAACATGAAGGTACAGTTCTCGGTCAATTGTGTGCAAACATTTAATAACACACACAACACAATTGACCATTAGAAGCTCGGTCAAAGTCCTTTCAAGGGCTGAAATGGCCAATTTGTTTTTTTTTGTTTTTTTTTTAACAAGGGGTGTAATTTTAACAATTTTAACAATTGTGTAAAGAAAATTTGTTTATATTTAATAGCTTTGGAAATAATGGTCACAGAATATTGAAACTCAGAGTGGAGTTACTATTTGTTGATGGCCTTCTATTGGAAAACTAGACAGACATTGCACAAGGACGGCAGCAACGCGCTGGGTACCAGCTAGTATTCCATAAAATTTTATAAAAAATCGATTGTTTGCTTCTTATATTCAGGTTAAGAAGTTTTCAAACTTACTGGCATAGTATACATTTCTATTACCATTATTTTCGCAGATCTGCATGATTTTCAGAGTATGAAGAATGGAGGCGTCAGTAAGTAATACATTTCTCCAGAACTTTTCAGAAAAACGTGCTCATGTCATAAATGTCAAGAATAAAAATATACTCTATGATTTTGTGATTACTAACTTCTGAGACTATACATCATAAAACAAACCTTATTTGCAGCTCTTAATCTGCTAGTACATTATTATTAATAGTCATATGTTTTTGGATATCCTGTTACATGAAAAATTTTAAAAATCAATACTCAACTAATTACATGCTTAAAAAATTTCTAAAAAATTTAAATTAATTTTAATGCATTAAATTTTTTATTTAAATTAAATAAATGGCGTTTTATAACAATTTTAAGGCGTCCTGATTTATTTTTTATTTTATTTTGAAAATGTCTATTAAAAGCTCAAGATGGTTTTCTGACTCCTTAACTTTACTAAAATAATTATTATTATGATTAAATCAACCAACAAAAACTGTCAAAAATACAGTTTTTAACAGAAGGTGCACAGTTCCTTGAAAAGTATTATAATTATTTAAATTAAATTTTGTTCTCAGTCACCGGATGGGAAGCATGAAGAGATTTCTTATAATTGTCAGCTCTTTTTGGGCCATTCATGACCCTTGACCTTGTCCAGCTGATAGTAAAGTAAGTAAGTTTTTATAACTTCATAAAGTCAGTTCTCCAATTTTTTAAAACTGATAGTAAATTTACTGATAGTAAATTGTTCTTGCATAACTTTTAAGCCCGGTTGAAATATCCATGGATACCATAGTTTTGCTTTTTTTTCAAATCTTTTCTAAAATATGTCATTTTTGTAGAGGTTGATTCAAAATATGTAGTCAGATTCATCGACAATTATTGTAAAATTAAATACGGAAATAGTGAAACACTTAATTCAAAATAGATCTTTGGGGATTTACTCACTGTTGCAAATCCAAATTTTGCATAAATAAAACTTTTTTGAAAAATTCCTTGATTGCGGAAAATTCTGCTTTAAAAAATTTATTTATAATATTTACACTTTAACAAACAAATCATTACAGTTAACTATTATTTAAAAAAAATTATATTAATTTCGTAGTACTTTTAAACATTACTCTTTTGAGATTTACTATAACCTCTTAAGGGGTGCACAATTTAGTTTCCGCCCCGGGTGCTTTCCGCCCAGGACTTTTGTCCGTCCAGAAGGTGAACAGCAGTGGTAGCGTGAACAGCACTGTAGGGCCAAAATGTTTTGCAAGCGCCAGTTGTACGTTGAATTACGGATTTTTGAAGTGAAACTTCTTTGGCGGCGAGTGAAATTTCAAGGTCCTTTTTCGTGACGCTAGGCTAACGTTTTCAATTCATATAAAAAAAAAATTACTGCCGCTGCCGAGAATTGAACCCCGAACATCGTTGCTTATGAGCCGTAATCTATACGTTTACGCCACTTAGACACATGATAAATAGCCCAACAAAATGTAATTAAAACTGAACGCGTAACATACTGAAAATAACATAATTAACATTAACATTAACATTACATTATTAACATAACCGTAACATTAATTTTCATCCTACAAGTATGCACGGAAAAAAAAATAGAAAAATAGCTAAAACAGGAGCAGAACGCATTCGTGAATATAGAGAGCGAATTAGAGCTCTTAAGAATACAGCCGCTGTTGGGTCTGCAACTAATGATGAAGGTAAGGTGATTGCAACAACGGCTAAGTTTCAAAATGCGTTTTTACGAAACATCAGTGTATTTTGGTGAATCTACAAAGAACCAATCCCCAAAAAACACACTGATGCATCTTAACAAAATTTTAAAGCCAACCAAGTTGATGCACTCAACAATCAACGTTCGCTGCTTTATGAGGCCCTCTATCAATATAGCAATTATTATGATTAGGAAGCAGGAGGTAATAATGAACAAGATTTGCCTCTGCTTTCGGAGGCTCCTTCAAAGAGTACTATGCAAATGCAGTCCAGCATTCAAAAAGTAACAATGTTGAGAAGACATTCGAAAGCCATTAAAACACCAACTGAACTAAAACAAGTACCGAAAATAACTGTTATTTTACAATTTTCAAATGAAAAAAATTATCGAAAGACTTTTTCAAATATACCATTATGTTACAAATGTCCTCAGCCTCACGAATATTAAGTCGCTTTAAAATTTGAAACTGATTCTTTAAAAGTTAATTTCTTGCCTGGTATAATTCGAGAAAAAATAAAGGTTACTTTTGACTTTTATGTTATCGGTCAAAAATAGCAGTTATTTTGTGACTTTAATTTTTTCGGTCAAAAATATCAAGTAATTTGTGTTTTCTTAAAGGCCGCTTGACAGATTGAACTGTTGACAGCATGTGTAAAATGTCTCACCGATGAGATGAAAATAATAATATCAAAATTTTTTTATCGGTAAAATGACTTGAACAAATATAAATTACCTGATATTTTTGACCGAAAAATAAACGGCAGAAAATAACTGTTATTTTTGCCCAAAAAAACTATAAGGCACAAAAAACTGTTTTTTTTGTCGGAAAAAATAAAAATTAAGAGATAAAATTTAATATGTGACACTTTCGACAAAAACCATATTCGGTCCGGTCCCTGGATGCAAATATTGAATCAACAAATTATTATTCCATTTCATATTGATTGAATTGCTTTTCAGATATTTTCTCTCTCTATTTCACACTAAAAACTCTCTTATTTCTTACTGTCAAAGAAGTTTCACTTCTGCCACGTGTAATTTGCTACACGCGAGTTTTTTTTCTTGTTCGGCAGTTGTACGAAGTTTGTAAGGCTTGAGCTAAAAAATTTTAATTTTTTACTCGGTTCCCAAAAGGGTCAGTGAAAATGTAATTTTTTTCAACCCAGTCAACATTTTTCATTCATACTTCACTTCGTTGTAAAAATAGCCAATTGGCTGGCACAAGCCTTACAATTCGTCCTTTGGTGAGTACTAATTATGCTCAATTCCGAAAGTAAAAAAAAAGCTACATTTCTAATAACTTGTGATGAAAAAACAAAGAGCCTGAAGTTGAAAAATCGTTTGAGCCCCTCGCCATCAAAATAGTCGATGAAATTTCCTCTAAAATCGACTTTTAGATTTTAATGAAGTTTTACTACTTGTTTGGCTCTCTTGTAAAGCTTTGCTGTGAGCTCCTACCCAGTGTGCCAAACGGATCCGTTTCGAATTCGAAACGGACTCACTTCTTCGTACATTTTTTCCGAAACGGATTGCGTTTCGGATCCGTTACGGGTCCGTTTTCGTATGAAATTCCTCTCAAAAATTCGAATCGTTTTTACCGTTTCCACGGATCCGTTTCGAACTCGAAACGGACTCCATATACGCGTCCGTTTCGGACTCGTTTTTTTTAATAATGCGGGTCCGCGACGGACTCGTTTTTTTAAATAATGCGAATCCGCGACGGACTCGTTTTTATTTATTAATACGAATCCGCAACGGACTCGTTTTTGTTTAATAATACGAATCCGCAACGGACTCGTTTTTATTTAATAATACGAATCCGCAACGGACTCGTTTTTGTTTAATAATACGAATCCGCGACGGACCCGTTTTTTTTTAACAATATGCATTCAAAGCGGAACATTCTGAATTTATTGAAACATTTTTGCAAAATTTTAATTTTATGATTTTTTTATTTCAATTCAAAAATTCGCATAATGTGTATAAATGTTAATATTAAAATTATTAAATATGTAAAAGTAATTGAATTTATAAATATTATAATAATTTAATGATAATTATTAATAATTATTAATAATAATTTAAGAAAAATCAGTTTTCTTCTTCTTTGTAACGCGATCATTCGCGTAATGGAAGAACTTTTTGGCAACGTCCTCCACTGTCGATATACTTTCATTTGGGTATTTTCTTTGAAATGCACTTGAGGAAAATTAAATAAAAGATTTTTATATTTAAAGGACCGAGCACATAGCATTCATTTGCGTGCATATGCGTTAAGTCAATGACGAATGAAAACTTGGAATAGATTCGAATTTATGAAGCAGACTGCAATGCAAACGTAAGCTCGCCGCAACAACATTTTCAACTTTCAAACGCATGCAAATTCATGTTATGTACTTAGGCATTTACAAACATTTATTAGCTCGGATAGGATCAACGACAATTAAATTTTTGGCCGCTTTTTTCTCCTTCATGCCCAGCCAGATCACCTTTTGTGCTAATTCATCAGAGAAAACAACATGCAGACACGTCCTCAAGTAGGCTTGTGGGTTTTTACCACTTAAGTTGAACGCGAATCGTATCTTAGCCCAGTTAATTAATAATAAAACCATGGTAATTTAGGTGTTATAAATTTATGGTGCTGTATGAAAAGCCAATTTTAGTGGGAATTATTCCGAATTTTAACTGGCAACCTTGAGCAACAGTGACAAATATAAAAACTACAAAACAACAACGCCAAAGCAATGCAAGTGACGCCGTTTTTTTCATTTGCCTTTTTTTTGCATTTGCTTTGACACGAACAGAAGCAGCCGATAGAAATACCAGTTACATAGCGGCAACAAACAACAACAAAAAAACAAAGCAAGGCACGCCGTTTCAAGTGCGTTTCTTTTTGCGAAATAGTTTTTAACACTTTAAATTGTTTTGCAAAGTTCTATCAAAAACTATACAAGTCCACACTTTTTTACCTTAATAATAAACACAGCTCAACACAATATTTGTTATTTATTATTAAAATATATATGTACATAAAATAAAATTGTGCTGTCCACTTTAACACACAACCTATTTGTTCAAAGGCACGCGACAAACAAAACAAATAGAAACAAATTCTGACTGATGAGGAAGAAGAAACGAAAAACAAAGAAGAAAAAGGAAAATTCAATCTTTTTCTCTCTTTATTATAGACATGAGTCAGTCCGAATTTTTTTTTGTTTTTCAATAACCAAACACCTTTTTGCTTGAATCAATTCAAAATTTGCTATTTGAATTTATAATAAGTAAGCAAATTATTGCTAAAATTTATTTAAATTTTGCTTTTTTCAAATTATATGAGAAGTAATTTCAATTTATAAAAGTTTTCTAAAATCGAAACGCGATGGTTGATTAATGTTTAAGTTCTGAATATTATTTCAAAACATAAAAAACGATTCCTCGTCGACGGACTCGTAACGGGTTCGAAACGGGTTCGTCAAAACATAAAAAACGATTCCGCGTCGACGGACTCGTAACGGGTTCGAAACGGGTCCGTCAAAACATAAAAAAACGATTCCGCGTCGACGGACTCGTAACGGGTTCGAAACGGGTCCGTCAAAACATAAAAAACGATTCCGCGTCGACGAACTCGTAACGGGTTCGAAACGGGTCCGTCAAAACATAAAAAAACGATTCCGTGTCGTTGAACTCGTAACGGGTTCGAAACGGGTCCGTCAAAACATAAAAAAACGATTCCGCGTCGACGGACTCGTAACGGGTTCGAAACGGGTCCGTCAAAACATAAAAAAACGATTCCGCGTCGACGGCCTCGTAACGGGTTCGAAACGGGTCCGTCAAAACATAAAAAAACGATTCCGTGTCATTGAACTTGTAACGGGTTCGAAACGGGTCCTTCAGAACATAAAAAAAACAATTCCGCGTCGACGGACTCGTAACGGGTTCGAAACGGATCCGTCAAAATATGAAAAAACGATTCCGCGTCGACGGACTCGTAACGGGTTCGAAACTGATCCGTCGAAACATAAAAAAAACAAATTCCGCTCTGACGGACTCGTAACGGGTTCGAAACGGATCCGCATCCGTTTTTGTGCACATTGGGTATGCACCGGAAATTTATTATTTAACAATGCACACACACTGGACGCAATGTGAAACACAAATAGCAACAAGCAGTCAAACACATCTATTCTCACATATACATATAGATATATATGAAGTGAAAAACATATAGATTGTACATTTTTGTTGATATGCGTTTTTGTTGTTGTTGTTAGTGTTGATGTTTAGGGTAACGTAATTAGATTTCGTGTTATACCCTAATTGCACAACAACAAGGAAACAAGAACACTTTCGCACACACACACACACACAAACACACATACAGACATGGCCAACTAACTCATCCCCACTCAGAGACGCATAGAACACCTTGCCTTATGTACACAAAGCAACAGGCGTGAATAAATGCCGAGTCCAGGCCATTTCTGCACAGCACATGCTTCATAGTACTTGTCACATTTTCGCCTGCTCCTGTCAATGAACAGCATTACCGACGAAGCTAAACGCTTGCTGTGCACTAGCAGCACGTTCATGTTTGGTTAAGTTTTTCATTGTGCGTAGCAAAATTCATTAGGAAACTTTTGATTCCATTTCGTCCTTTGTTGGACGGACAATATTTCTTGCAATAATTTGCTTTTCGCTTAGACACAATAAAATTATGAAAAGACAAATGTGGCAACAATGTAGTTAAGTTGCAACAAAGAGATTTAAACTGCAGAATGTGAAAAAGTTCACGACGCACAAAAGCTGTTTTTAACCGTGTGTGTGTGTGTGTGTGTGTGTGTGTTGTAAGCAAATGTGATATTTTTTCTTTTATGTATCTGAAGCTTAGTAACCGTTATCTTCAGGTTATTTTCGTCCATATTGCAATCTACAAAAATTTCTGTAGCTAGTTTCAGGTCAATGAAAATCCGAGTAAAAATTTAAGTATTTTAACTTATACAGTAGGGAATAACACTCTCGCACTTTTTTTCTGATCAAAGTTCCTTAGTGATAAAAACTTGTGGAGAAAATTTTGGACACATTTTTTTGTTTTTTAACCCATACCGGCCCACTTCCGTGACCTTTTGAAAAAAGGTCAAAGGTCAAAAAATTAAAAAACGATATTTTTGCAACTTAAATACGAGCAATTTGGTTACTACTTAACTAACTGAGACATCTGGTTCCCAGGATGTACGTATATATTTATTGAAAATTTCGGAGGGCTCTCAAAAATACTCGCTATATTTTAGTTTTTGATTTTAAATAAACGTTTTACGATATTGAAATGCCCTGTATCAATTTTTTAGTACGGATATTTTGGTACTAAACATGTAGCTCCTTTACTTCCCCCTTAGCCCATAACGACCCAACTGCCTCATTATTGCGGAATAACACTCTGACAAATTTTTTTCCTTATCAAAGTTCCTTAGTGATAAAAACGTACGTATTGATAAAAAACAAGTAAAGAAAGTCTAAAGTCGGTCTAGGCCGACTATGAAATACCCTAAACCCACTTTCCAGAAACAAAAAATTTTTATTGGCGTCTCCAAGGGCGGATGAAGCGTATATTTTATATACATTTAAATGTTGCACATACCAAGTTTTATTCCTGTAGCTCACAGTTAATGCCTTTATTGTGCTTTCCCTATGGGAGGTGGGCGTGTTCATTGACGGATTACTTCCAATTTTTGAACACACCTTAGTTTTGGTATAAAATACATGCACACCAAATTCAATTTCTCTATGACAAACATAACCTTATTTATTGAGTTTAAAACTTTTTGGGTTGTATGGGAGGTAGGCGTGTCCGTAGGCGGATGACGTCCATTTTTCAAAACTATCTTTGTCTTGTCATAAAAAACATTCATGCCAAATTTTAGCTCTGTAGGTTAAACAGAGACTTATTTATTGCGTTTTCAATTTTTGGGTTGTATGGAAGGTGGGCGTGTCCGTGAGCGGATGACGTCCATTTTTCGAAGACATCTTTGTGTTTATATAAAACAAATACATATCAAATTTTATTGTTGTAGGCTAATTATGAGCTGAGTTATGCAGTTTTCAATTTTCGCGTTGTATGGGAGGTAGGCGTGTCCGTGGGCGGATGATGTCCACTTTTCAGAACCATCTTTGTTTTGTTACAAAAAACATATGTGCCAAGTTTAAGCTCTGTAGGTTCAACAGAGGCCTATTTATTGCGTTTTCAATTTTTGGGTTGTATGGGAGGTGGGCGTGTCCGTAAGCGGATGACGTCCATTTTTCAAAGACATCATTGTGTTAATATTAAACACATACATACCAAATTTTATTGTTGTAGGCTTATCATGAGCTGAGTTATGCAGTTTTACAGTTTTCCATTGTATGTGAGGTAGGCGTGTCCGTGGGCGGATTCCAAAAATATTCAATAGTGCAGATCCTTGGGTCCATGTGACCATGTGTACCAAGTTTCATCCAATTATCTCAACTATCCTGTGTATACGGACAACACACAGACGGACAGACGGACGGACGGACGGACGGACGGACATGGATAGCTCGACTCACGTGGTGACGCTGATCAAGAATATATATACTTTTCTATACCGGACTCGCTTCGTTCTATGCGTTACAAACGTTTGCACAAAGTTAATATACCCTGACCTTTCAGGTTTAGGGTATAAAAAATATGGAAATTTTTTTTAACCCTTTGTAGCCAACCTCTGTAAACTTTTAAAGAAGTAGATGTTTTGGTATTTGCGGCGTAACATCTAAACTATATGCGGCGTAACATCTATACTATAAGGTGGCTGTTTTCATAAGAAAATATTATAGAAGATATTAACTCGAGCATTTTGGTGCACTGCTTCGCTGTCTAAGGCATCCCGGTAACGGCATAAATTATAAAACAACTAGCAATACCCGGCGCGCGTTGCTACTCCTTAGACAAACACATGTACTTCATCTGTGACTTGAAAAACCTATTCGATCAAAAAATGTAGCTTGTATGGGGAGGCACACCCACTTGTCAAAAGTCCGGCCCAGTTTTATATTAGAAGGACATTACCAAATGGTAACTCCATTCTGAATTTCAATGCTCAGCGACTTTTACTTACAAAGCTATTTGATATCAAAAATTTGGCTTGTATGGGCGGAGCCACAAACCTTTGTCTATTGACCGTCTCAGTTTTAAAGAAGAAGAACATCACTATTAGTAACTCCATTCTGCATTTATGGTAAATTTGACTTGTGTGGGTGGAGTCACACGCCGTTTTCCAATGCCCGTGCTATTTTTCTGGTCGAAAGTACCAAAGCCATTCGATATTAAACATTTGAATTTGAATATGGTTGGTGCCACGCCCCATTATACAATGTTTACTGAATTTTTCCAGTCGAAGGAAAAGACTAAATATTATTTACGTTCCGAGTTTTATAAATGTGTGACTTACGTTTCGAAAGTTATACTGAAAAGTTTGAATGCTTAAAAAGTGTCACGCCCCTTTTGTAACGCCTTTAAAATGTTACCAGTAAAACAGCACGTGGAAATTGAGCTCGAATACCGAATTTTGCTCGAATTTTGGAGCTGTGCAACATGTTATTTTAAAGCTATTCGATATTGAAAATTATGGTTGTATGGAAGTTGTCACGCCCCCATGTTCTATCGGTACCAAACTTCTCGGTACCAAACATCTCGGATTCAAGTAAGATATATGCCGAATTTGAGATAAATCCGTCCGGCCGTTAAGATTTGTTGGCTATTTAAGGCAGTTAGAAGTGGCAACTTCCATACAAAAGTAACAATTTCTATTTTTCGATTTTTTCGCAGTTTCTTCGAGCTTTTCGTCATTTTCCTTTTTCCTAAACTACATCCGTATTAAGGCAAAGAGTACAAAAAAAAAAATTATTAAAATCAATAAAATTATATTCTTTAAAGTCTATTGTTTAAAATTCAAGTTACTGCTTTTGGCTGTTTAGTTCATTTCGAATTGCAGCTGCATCGTTTTCGTGTTGAGGCTCTTGGCTGTCGGTATTTCATTCGTTTTCTATACTAATAACTAGCTGGTACCCGGCGCGTTGCTGCCGTCCTTGTCCAATGCCTGTTCCAGATTGTCAATAGACAAACTCCACTCTAAGTTTCAATATTCTTTGACCATTAGTTCCAAAGCTATTTAATAAAAAAATTTTCTTTTATGGGTGGAGCCACCAGTTTTAGTTTGCGAGTATATTGGAATAGTAGGATATCACCAAATGGTTACTCCAAACCCAGTTTATTTGATCTGTGACCGTTTTTTCCAAAGCGATTCAATTTAAAAAATGTGTCTTATATGGGTGGAGCCACACCCCTTGTCCAATGCCCATTCTAGTCTTCCAGTAGCAGAACACCACCAAATAGTAACTTCATTCTGAGTTAAAATGTTATATGAATTTTACTTCCATAGCTATTCTGTATCAAAAATTCGAGTTGTATGAGCGTAGCCACGCCCCGTTTTCCAATGCCAGTGCCTTTTTTATAATTGAAAGACCTGACCAATCAGTTATTTCAAACTGAGCTTTACTGTTATACGACATCAAGTTCCACATCTATTCTATATCAAAAAGTTTAATTGATCGCTCAAATTTGACAGTCGAAGGGCGCGTGTCAACAGTAAGTTCGTACCGACTTTCATTTATGTGCGATTTAGAACGAAAGTAAAACCGAAAATTTGTTTTCTTGAAAAACTGCCACGCCCCTCATGGGTAGGAAGATAAAATATACTTTATAACCTATTCTCATACCTACTTAATATATAAAAAAAATTTCATTAAAATCGGTCCAGCCGTTTCGGAGGAGTTCATACACTAACACCGTGACACGAGATTTTTATATATTAGATAAAAGAAAAGGGAAATTCTTCGTCGAAAGGTGCAAATATTCAACAGTGATCCTCGCGAAACATCTGAAAGTGTTGCACTACGCGAAGCAACACATAAATATAGACTGAAAAGAATTCAAAAAATGTGTTTCGTAAAAAGTTATATACAATCATGGAACAAAGTAACTATTCCCGCCAATACTTCTCTAAGGGCCAATTTCACTACTGATAGTTAACAACTGAAACTGGTGAAACACAAAAAAACGAATCCTCAGTTTGAAGGAAAATTATAAATGCTGCAAGAGAAGAAAATAAAAGTTCGATATTGAGTTTCGAAGTTTGCCATGTCACTTGCAGGCCGTAGAAAGATACTTCATCGGTGCCTGATGCCATGAAATAATACCAAAAACCAGTTTGCTGCTGACAGAAATTCTTTTGCTTTCCAACCAAAACTTTGAATTAAAAATTCAAAACATAAAAATGACTCCGTAAATGGTATTTTTTTGTTGTGTTTATTTTTAACTTTGTCAATTCTGTTCCAGAGGTTATTGTTAGATATACCAATACGCCAAAGAAATTGACGAAGAGTAGTGGGCCGGTATGGGTTAAGAGCAAGTCTAGGAGCTAAATGTTATGTATCAATAGATGCATAATGCATTTTCGAAAATTGGTGTAGAGCATTTCAATATCGTATCTTGAATAGTAGCCGCGAAATTGGATTTGCGTTATAAAAGAAGGAGTTAGGTCGGCATGGGTTAAAACAGAAACAGTTTCCGTAAAAGTTGGTGTAGAAGATTTCAATATTGTATCTTGAATGTATTTGTATTTAAAATCAACAACTAAAGAACACCTTCGAAATTTTCTATAAAAATACATACATATATATTAAGGCGGGTCACCAAACATGAATATAAAAAGATACCCCATAAAATTAAAGCTTACATCGAAAGTGTTTCAGCATTACACACATTTTTTTTTTGGGTGTCCCAAAAAAATCCTAAATGGTCTTTACGTTATAACACTAAGAATACTATGTTAAGTATGGCTGAAAGAATACTACATCGTGTTTTTTGGTGTCGTTGGTGTCAGAGGTCATTTTCAAGTAGATATTTTACAATTTTTATTTTTTTTTGCTCTAGGTACCCCATAACTTCGATTCAAAATTATTGGAAAAAATTTATATATTTTCTCCCATATAAAGCGATCCACTCTAATATATATCTTGGGAACCAGATAGTTAAGTTCTACAATTTCTGCGTGCATTATAATGACGTGACTCCAAAATTTCGGATGATATGCCTTAAAACTCGCAAGCATATCGATTTTTGGGGGTACACAAGGTCACGGAGGTGGGCCAGTATGGGTTAAAAAACAGAAAAAATGTGCGTAATGTATTGCTGAAAAATTGGTGTAGAATATTTTAATATCGTTTCTTGAATAGTATTTTCATTTAAAATCAAAAAGTAAAAATATTGCATTTTTGATAATCCACCGATATTTCCTATAAAAATATATACTATCTTGGGAATCAGAGGTCTCAGATATCAAAGTGTTTGAATTTAAATTATATAAAATTTTTACTTACATTGTTATCTCGTCACTTCAATAGTATGGATGCTATGCTCCAAAATTTCCAAAAATATTGATTTTTGCGTTAACAAAAGGGCACGGTGGTGGGCCGGTATGAGTTAAAAAAAAAATGAGTACAAAATTTTTTTTCATCCATCCACAAGTTTTTATTGCTTATCAAAATTAATCATTTTCTATCGTTTCGCACAAACATGCATACCAAATTTTATCTCTGTAGGCGAAACAGTGGCGTAGATAGCTTTTGGTTCTGGGAGGGGTCGCAAAAAATTAATAACCTGTCATACGCTAAGGTAAGTTGATAAATACTTGTTAGCGTACCCATTAAGTGTATGGAACTTTCAAAAGTGACATTTTTTTAATCCCCGCGAACTTTTCTAGAGAATGAGTGTTGAAAATAATATCTGCAAAAATAAACTTGATCTAGTGTACAAAGAAAATTCAATCTCAGATAGAGTGGGTTCCAGACCCGTGGACCCCCATATCTACGCCACTGTATTTGAATAAGTTGCTATATTAAAATTAACAATATTTTGTACATAATTCTGACGTAAAGTTAAAGTCAGACTAAAAAGCCGATACACAACTGTATTCGTATGACCCCTTCTAACATAAATTCATAAATCTAAATGTGAGCAAAAGTTGGAAATTGTGATACAATCTTCTCGCCCTCGCCCTAGCACAAAAATTACAATAACTACAACAACTGCAATTACTTAGAATATTGAAGTTATTCTGTGCTGTTTTTATTTTATATTATTATAAAAGCTCAAAGTCTCAAAAGCATGTTCGATGTCATAGCATCAATTGTTGTGCCTAATCACATGCTTCATTGTCAGTTTTCCAGCCTGCATTGGACTGTATAGTACAAGTAGTACAAAACAATTTGTCGTTAACAAAAACTCGCTTCATCCCTGCATCTTTGTGCCATTCCTTGAGCTAGCAGCAGCACAATAGCAAATTAATCAAGCAGCTCATATATACAACATTTAAATAGGTTTTTCTCTGTGTAACAATATAATTTCTTTGTACTGTTATTTTGGTTTTTGTTTTTTTTTTGCCTTTGCCTTTGCCAAAAGTTCTATACATTCAGAACTACGTGACATTAAAGATTTAAGGCTAAACAACAAAAAGGATCCTGATGAAGACGTGAGCGAGCTATGAGTTAATAATTACTTTTGGGTTAATGTCATCATGTCCTTATTTTTATTGTTTCGCTTTTGTAGTTGTTGCTTTTGGACAATTGTGTGTTGGCTGATTGTGATTGTGTTGCTTTTATTTATTATTGTTTCTATGGTTGCTGATAAAGACGTTGATAATTATGAATGTTGTTATTGTTGTGGTGCATAATTGTTGTTGGTGATAATGAGTTTAACTATTAGTGCTGTTTTCCCCCCGCTGGCACAATTTTGGGGTTTACCTGTTGTTATGCAGACTAAGAGAAAAAAACGTTGTTTTATTCGGTGATGGAAGGCAGTCTAAATTCGTCATTTACCGAAAAGGAAAATAAAAATAAAATAGCATTATGCTGAAATTTCTGACTAATCGGCATAAGCGAGTCATAATTATAGACATTTTTGTTTTCCATTCCATCTGAGGCTGATATTAAAGACCATTTAAATTAAGCTTTTATTGACGTTGTTGATTTTATTGTTGCTGATTTATATTTCTATGATTTTTCACAATAGCATCGTAATTACAAGCACTTAGAAACTCACACACACACACACACACACACATCCATACTCCCGCATACAAATATCAAAGCATGAAACGTGACTTGCTTATCAAAACATTGGCCTTGACAAGAATCCATCTATTAACAACCTCAAACTAGATATAAAACATGTCGTTTGTAAAAATTAAATTTCGTTGCATGGAAAGATTTAAACAGATATTCCAGACCGAAAGATATTTCATAACTCTCTTCGCTTGTAGGACATAAAGTAAGAATCAAGCCTGGGAAAGCTAGGCATGCCAATTAATGATTCGGATGACGAAAATCCGTCAACTTATCGTTGAACATCCATGTTCCCATCCATGTCCCCTTAGAATACATCAGAATTGTACAAAAATCCTATCAACGTCAACTATTAATATTGAGATTTACTCCTTTTTGGTGGTTAAGTGGTGGGAATTGAACCCATACGTCAATATAATAAGTACATTGCTCTACAACTGATCTAACTTGACTCATGCAAAACGAAATTCCTCCAAATATGTAATAGAAGCAAAGACTTGAGGTATTTAATTTTATTTCACATTTTATTAAGAAAATTGCGAATATATTCAGCAGAGAACCAATTCTATTCAAAATTATAATCTATTCTAAACAATTTTACTCGATTTCTAAATTTCAAGAATAAAGCTTATATTGTGGTTATATATATTGTGTAAATAAGAAAGCGGTTAGTGCGTTAAATTTTTGCACCAATTGTTCCTTGTTCAAACTTCAGGCATGGCCAGCAACATATTTTTTTTTCCAAAAAAAAATCAAAGCGGTCACTGACAGGACATTTTGTCCGTATAGCAGATGAACAGCACTGGTAGCGGTCTTTTAAAATAAACTTGCTCCAGTGTTGTTAAGGATCTGTACGGCCAAAATGTTTTGCCAGTTGTACGACGCGTCGTTTTACAGTTTTTTCTTGTTCGGCAGTTGTATGAAGTTCTAAAGCTTGAGCTAAAATATGTTCATTTTTACTCGGGTTCCAATAAGGTCAGCAAGAAAGCAATTTTTTCTCCCCACAGTGTTAATTTTTATTCATATTTCACTTCGTTATAAGAAAAGCCAAATGGCTGGCACAAGCCTTAAAATTCGTTGTTTAGTGAGTACTAATTATGCTCAATTTCGTAAAGTAAAAAACCCCTTAATTTCTGACACCTTGGGATGAAAAACAAAGAGCCTGAATTTAAAAAAAATTTTTTGAGTCATTAGACTTCAAAATAAACGATGAAATTTTCTCTAAAATCTACTTATATCTACTTATTTTTTTTAATGCATACCTAAGATAAGCAAAAAATTCCAGATTTTCATGGTACACATATATTAACTAAAAAAAATGTTTGAAATGTTTTGTCTTCACAAACTTTTTTGATACCCCAAAAAATGTATATTTCGTCATTTTCGAAAAGAGCTGTAAAATATGTATTTTTCATGGTATTCCAATGCATTTAAACTTATTGGAAAACTATTGAGTTCTTCTTTCCTTTGATATATCGTATGGTGTGGTTTAATCAAAATTGAGTACATATTCGCATATCATGAATTTTGTACTGGAGAACTATCTGGCGTAAATTTAACTTAGAACTGGTTACTTTTTTTAAAATTATTTTTTTTGCTCATAATTTCGCAAATAACCAAAATATTAAATTTTTGGTAATTTCTAAACGTAGCGCAAATATTTCTGCCCAACTTATGAGTTTGTAAAACCAACTGCCCAATTCTATTTAGGAGAAAAAATGATTTTGTTGTTAGGGTGTCAAAGCTTCCCGCTTCTACCCTACATTAGAATGGTAAGAACTTCGATCTGGTGGATAAGTATTAGAATGAGAATTTGTGGTCAATAACTATTCGATAAAACACCTCGATATTCAAAACTATAACATTTGATGATGTAGGGTAAAACGTTTTTTTTCTGGTACTATCTACTGTACACGATAGTAAAGTTCGCCTCGAAATAGATATATTGATGCATAGATATTAAAAAATGTGAGCTCACTAGTTGGGGACCATCTTTTGCCCTGTCATTGTTATTGAATTAAATCAATGTATTTGTTGGAATTGTAATGTGTTTTAATGTATTTTTTGCTGGTGTTGTTGTTGTTGTTATTGTCAAAAGTAATAACATTGCCGAACATGTCGCCATTTATTTATTTAGCTTTTATTTATAGCAACTGTACTTTTTGAATTGCAAATATTTTTGTCAGATTTTATCAAATATTTTTTTTTTTGTTTTATATGTTGTTTTGTTATTTTGCTTTTATGACAGAGGATTAGATAAACATAGGCACACTCAAACAAAAGCAAAGACAAATATAAACACACATATACACACACACACACACACACACCCACAAACGCCTTTTAAGCACAACACATTACAAGAGCTTTGTTGTCCGCAAAGTACCCCCTGTGGTGTTGCTTCTTTGTTGCTTTTTTGTTGTTGAGCAAGGCTTTATTGAGCAAGGTGTTAGTTGTTCTTGTCGTTGTTCTTGTTGCTGTGCTCTTGAGACCGTCGACCTGTAACCAACAACCCCCCACATCCCACTTCAATGTCTTTTAATCCGCACTCCACACTTCATGCAAGCAACAGTCTCCAGACTCAGCCAAAAATCGGATTATGACGAATCCATTGAAAAGGCTCTAAGCTAAGAATACGTGAATTTCCATGGCGTAACGGCAAGAATCCATAAGAATTAGTTAAAAATGAAAGCAATCCAAACATAGTAAGCAAGGTTAGGTTGTTGGTTGGTGCTTTTGTTGTCAGTCATATTTCCAAAAATCAATTTTGACATACTTAAGTCAAAGTAAGTACAAATGAACCAATATATATACATATATATAAGATCCATTCATACTTACGGGGCTCATACAATAATTGTCAGCCATAAAGGAGTCTTTAAAAAGAAATAAGAAAACAAACGTTCACGTAAATAACTGTAATATATTTAGTTCCTGTTAAGCTATGATTGTGATGTGTGGAATTGAGTGCAAATTTTTTGCTTCAAATAGAAGAAGAAGAAGCTAAAATTTGTCTGTCTCTATATATTTTGTTTTTTGAGGAACAGCTTCAATCTTGTAAAATATTTGTGTTTAACTTCTCTTTTCTTAACGCCTTGAACTAATTTGAAACACAATTTCAATTGTATTTTTCAATTCATTTTCAATTTCCCGAATTTATATTCAAATTTCCTGTGTACCGAGGAGAAATGCATAAACTTCGATTCTAGATTCTGGCTAACGTAACTTGCAAAGGGTTGAATATGGTTGTGAATAGGGTTTTGGTTTTGGGGTTTCAAGAGATTTACCCGTGCATGTGTGCTTGTTCCATGTGTGTTGGTGCGTGTGCATGAAGTAAGAACATCTTCTTAAAAAAAAACAACTCTTAAAGACAGTTTACAGAACAGTACAAATCAATATGCAATACAATTTAATCGAGACATATTAAATATTAGAAGCCATAATTCAATAAATTAAAAGCATTTAATTTCTGGAACTGAAAGCTGCAATGAAATTTTCTACAAAATAACATGTTAGTGCTTTTATTTTCTCTAATCGATATCTAGAGGCTGTTGCAAGTTTTGTGCAAGCATCTCGCAGTTACTTGATTTTTTCCGCGTCAATGGTTTTTGACCATCCAGAGCCACCGTTATCTGGTAATCTGCGGCATCTGGTCGCTGCTGCGGAGTCAAAAAGCCTAGTATAACCTTACCTGGCGTGGCTCGGTTAGTAATGAAACAGATGAGTTCCTTTTTGACTATTTACTCAAATGTAATCTATATGTATGCAACCGTATGAACCAATATTTGTTATTCATAATAGACGAGAAGTTTTTCAAGCAACCTTTGCCTCAGAATTCCTCGTTGATCGGGTAACAAACTGTTTGGTACTTGAGCAGCACTCTTTTTACAATCACAGATATATTTCTTTCAGACTGAAGGCCCATACCATCAACCGAGCAGTTTTTAGGAATCTGAAGAAAACTGTTTGATGCAAAGTTAGGGAGGTTGTTAGAACAATATAATGCGCTGGACAACACCCTCTTCCGAACAATTACCTTCTGACTTCGTGTGAGCTTGATTACAGGCTGGAACAGCTTATAGAGTCTTTAAATTAGGCCTTAGATATTTCATGTCCTAAGGGCAAACCACAGGTTAATGAAAATATCTGTGGTAGTCATGAAATAATGAAAAACTAAGGTCGTATTATAGAAAAATTTCTAATAAAGAAATTGGTAAATTTTGCTCGACTGGGACGAATATAGTTAAACTTAACATCATTGACATCTTAAAGTGAGGAAACTCTAGATCCCTTCTGAGTGTTCATTTTCCAGATTGCTTCGCAGAAACAATTTACATTAGGTGTTAAGAGGTTCTGGTGCGGAACAATATAACTAATATAATATCAGAGCACAGAATCAACTGAGCTATGAATAACTTTAAGCTATGTCATATGCTGGGCTGAACATTATTGCTTCCATTACAGTACATATGGCGACTTTTATACTTCTTTTGCCTCAAGTAATTTTCATTTTCATTTTCATTTTGGCTTCAAGGGAAAGTCAGCAGATATGGCCCTTGTGAAATCTTACCACAAGGAATACAACACCATGGTTACATTTTTGAATATCGAAGGTGCCTTACAACGTCCTTTCGGAGGCAATCATTAAGGCGCTAAAGAGACTTCTGGTCTATAAATCACTGATAAACAACATACTGACTAGTGGAGTTATCAGTACTGTTCTACGAGATTCAAAGACTAGAAGGTAGTGTTAGCTGAAAATTTATTCAGGGTGAGTGTTCTATCTTCTTTACTATGAAACTTGATGACAATGAACTGCTTAATATCATAGAAAAAGGAGGATGCAAGCTGATTGCTTACATTAACAGGGTAATTAACCTTACTAGTATCGCCTGTGGGCAACCAAGTTTTTGTTTGCCTGTTTATAATTTTTATATGTAGAATAAACGAGATGTATACAACAAGTTCGAGGCCATAACTTTTCATTGATTGGAGATATAAAAATATTTTTAAAAAATAGAAAAAACAACATTTCAAATAAATGGAATATTGTTAAAATATCATTGTTTGATTTTTTGATGGCACGAATAGTTTATTAAGTCAGTGGCCAGACAAAATAAATTCAACTTAATGGGGGACATGACATTGGACGTTTTTTGAAATCGAAAGGAATATTCTTAAGATTCTAAGAAAAAAATATTTATGGAAAAATACCTTTATAAAGTGTAAAATAATATCTGTGTAAAATAATGTATAAAAATATACTTCAATGAATAAGCATAATAAATGTTAGTTAAACTGTTAAATAAAAAAATTTTGGTGCATTTTTTTTCTATTTGGTACATTTTTAAGAAAATTTGGTACGTAAAATAACTTGCGAGAGGCAACCGTGGTTAGGCATTACACAAAAGTTTTGGGATACGCCAATTGTTTTGGCTATTAAACGTGAATTTGGCCTTTACTATCTAGTTTCTCTATGATGTGTCCACTAAGGCAGGTCACCAAAAATTAATATTAAAAGACTTTGTCTCATTGGCGTCAGATGTCATATTCAAGTAGATATTTTGCAATTTATATAATTTTGTTATAGGTTCCTCATAATTTCGATTTAAAATTACAAAAATAAAAATTGCAAAATAACTATATGTAGATGACATCTGACGCCAATGACACCAAAGAACACAATTTATTATTCTTTCTGACCTATCCAACGATATGATGAAGTCTATGAACTCCATCGGATTAAAAATAAAAATTTTTTAACTGAAATACTAAATATACTAATTTTATAACTAAAAGACCATTTTGACTGCTTTTTGGGACAGCCAACAAAATAACAATTTTTGTTGTTCTGAAACACTTTTGACATAAGCTTTCAATCCAGGGGGCGTCTTTTTATTTAAATTTTTTCCTCCATATAATACGACCCACTCTAATGTTCACCTCGTAAGAATAATGTTTTGTGCGACCCATGCTATTTTATTCTTAATACATTTTTTATTCACAATGTTTTTATTTATCCAAAATATAGACCAAATAATACTTACAATAAATATTTCTCAAAAGAGCTTAAATTAAGATTTTCTTATTTCGGGGAAAAACCGAATAATAAATAACTCAAAGTAATGCTAAACTTTTTTTTTACAAAATTTCCTTATGGCATAAGAAACTGTATCTAGAGAAATCTTACCATAGTTCTTTAAAATAATTCTAAAAGTTCGAAATTGCAATCTTCTTAGTAAGTTTTGTTTGCTTAGAAATTGTGTAGAATTGATAGAAATTTCAAAACAAAATTTGAATTTTGCATCATCCTATATATTGTTAGCTACAGTTCCTTGTTAATAGGTTGTTACAGAGGCTGCTGCATTATAGTCGGATTGACAGAATACTGCTTTATATTTGCCTGTGCCTCTTGTTGTTTCCTCTTCAATATTTTTCTATGAATAATGACTGTTTTTTTTTTTTTTAACAACACGAGAAACACACGTTAGAATTAAAAATTATTTCCTTTAATTGTTATTTTATTTTTTTTTATACTGGCTTGTCTTGACTTTTGAATTACTAAAGTTTATTGTTTTGTGTTATATAATTATTATTGTTGCGGATTGTTGAACAATAATGTAAGCACCATGGCACCAAACCGCCCACTTTATCGGCATGCAACAATGGCACGATGTCAGAGAAAAAAAAAAAACTGGAAAAAGAAAGCCACGATGTGGTGCACATTTGCAGCTCGCACCAAGTCAACAAGCTGGCCTTAGGTGGCTTGTATAGACATTTTAAGCAGCATTAACAGAAATGATATCTAGATGGTATCGTGTATATGCGTTTTTCGGTATGTTATTTTTTTCTTAATTTGCTTTTCCTCTTCGCTAATTTACTGTAGGTTAACCCTAAGTCAACCCTTACTTTTTTGCCATACTCGTCACAATTAAATAGCACAGAAGAACAACTGTAAAAAATTAGTACAATGAAATTTTTTTGTTTAATGTTTTTTTGTTAATATTTTTTGTCTCCTTAAATTTTTTTTTATTTTTTATATCCTTCACATCAGGACATGGCTGTGTGCAGCGCTTGCTCGCGTGTCAATACTGAAAGTTAATTGTTGTTTAATTGCATTCAATCGTGGCACCCTACAAGCGGCAGACATAAACTTAAATGGCTGCTGGCTGAGAAGATGCTGCTCAAGTTAATTTCTCTTTACTTTGTATGCTGTCAAATTTTGATATTCGTCGAAGTAGCCGTTGTAACTTTTGTAGCGCATCACAGCATGCGGTAAGTGTGCCCTTCAAAATCGACCCCTTCCCTGCCTTTTTTTTAAGCAAAGCTCGCAGTTATTCGCTGTCGTAGTTGAGCTCATTTGAATTTTACGCTTCGGTTGGTGTGAATGTGGATTTGATTCGTTTATTGTTTGTTTTTGCTTTGTTAACATCTCAAAATTTATTCAATTTATATTTTAATTGCGAAATATGGTAACAAACATGCGCACACATGCATATACACACAAACACACACATTTGAATATATTTAAATAGAATTAAAATACAGGCAAAAGTACAACAGCAATAAAATAGAAAAAAATGAATTATAAAATATAATGATATGTTTCAATATTATATTATTTATCATGTTTATTTTTAAACATAGAGTATTAATGAACCGAACTGGGACAGACGGCAAATATGGATAATACTTTGTGCTGCATATTAAAAAATATATAAGCTTAATGTTTAAGCTGTATTGATTTAAAAGATGAATTAATCTAAGCAAAATGCTAATATAGCTAAAAATAAATTAGTTTTTAATTTGAAATAAATGAAATTTATAGAGACCATAGGTATTATCCATGGTCCATAGAGAGCATATTATCAATAATAATAAAAATATGGTTTTTGTACATCATCGTATTAAGCTAACCAAAATGAAGCTTGAAATTCTTTCAATTCCAGAGAAAAAACAATATTTTGAATCAGAAATCAATAACACAGGTCTGCAAGGTTTTGGTTGTTTGACAACTAGGGTTCATTTTCGAAGTTATTTGCCACATACAATTCGAATCCGAAGTCAGAATTGATTATCACGTCAGTATTTTGCGATATTTGTGGTTATATATGGGCTAATCCAGAAAATGGTTCACCAGAAATTTCAGAAATGTTCAATATTTTATTTGCAATTATATGCTCTTTTACACTTTCAACGTGCGACCGACCATTTCACAGAATTATTCTCAGTTTGGGCGTCGTCTCAAAAGTTTGTACCTTTTTGGTAACGTCCGAATGGACGAAAAAATTTAAGAAATTTTTGTTAAAATGGCATAAAAGTATCATTTTTAATACTCATGAAGGGCTATTCAAACAGATTTATCTTAATTGAAAAGCAAATATTTTGTTTTCATAAATTATCCATATAATTAATAGGCTATGGGATTTTTTTGTGACTTCAACTCCTCCCAGACCAATGGACCGATTTTAACTGTTCAGTTGTCTTTAAATAGATTTAGGCTCTAAATGCGCAAACTAAATTTTTAAATTGTGACTTCACTTCAGTGGATTCCCAATCTTTTAAAACAGAAATAAAATGTTTGTACAAAAATCAGCTATTTAATGAAATTTGGTTTGAGAAGAGCATATGAGTTGATCGAATTTGAGTTTTTTTCAAAACTAAAATTTTTTAATTAAAATTATCTTTTATGCATTCCTCAAATGTCAATTGTCCGGAAAATGCAGTTACAAAATCAAAAGATCCACTGTTCGCACAAACAACTCAGTCAAATTTTAACGGTTTTCAAATTTTTTTTGTTTTTCTAAATGTTTGTTTAATTTTCTTTGAAATGAGTTGGCAATTACGTTAATTATCTTACCAGATGTATTTTTAATGAATTCTCATTTTTTCATATTTTTAATTCTGAATTCTGAAATATTGTCTTTCGTTGTTTAACGTGTATTTTTATCAAACGCCAAGGCAAAGAAAAAACTCTCTGAACTTTAAAGTTCTATATTTGGAAGCGAATATCCCAGCCACTTTTTAAAAAATTTAATTTATTTCTTTTTTGTATTTAATTGCAATTAATTGACTTTAAAAAAATAACAAAGTTTTTACCGTTACTGTATTATTTATATTTAAATCATTGCCTTTAAAAAGAGTGCAATAAAATGAATGTTTTCTCAAAAAATGTATTAAAAATTGTTTTTGTTGTAAAAGTAAAAAAATTTAAAATTTTCATTTTTGATTTTCTTTCATTGTTTATAGTTTATTTAAGACGAATTTGTTTTTGTTTGACAGAAAAATTAATAAATACTATGTGTCATCGAAAAAACAAGGCTACCCCCTATGATTTTTTGCACGAAATTTCATTTTTTTTAAAATGTTGTTTTTATATTTTTAAAATCTTCAACAAGCTTCAATACCAATATATTTGAAGAAAACTTTATTATAGCTCCAACCAATAAAAAGTTATAGCCACAAATCTGTTTTAATCATCCTGCGTATCTTCTATATAATTAATAGGCTAAGGTTTTTTTTGTGACTTCAACTCCTCCCAGACCAATAGACCGATTTTACCGATTCAGATGTCATTTAATCAGGTTAAGGCTGTAGATGTGCAAATCACTTTTTGTGATTTGCACATCTGTGAAAAGTTGTGATTTCACTTCAGGGAGTTCCCAACCTTTTAAAACAGAAATACAATTTTTGTGCAAAAATCCGTTATATAATCAATTTGAAATTAAGTTTAAGAAGAGCTTATGAATTGATAGAGTTTTAATTTTTTTCAAAACTAAAAATTGTTAAAATTTTTCTTGCAGTTCCAAATCAAAAATTCCACTTTCCGAACTCAGTCAAATTTTAACGGTTTTCAAAAAATAGTTTTTTTTGGGGTTTTGGGGAGTTTTTTATTGCAATCTGTTATAAATAGATGTTCTAGGTGTTCTACAAGTATTTTTAATTAATTTTTTAAGTATATCTTAGTATTATTTTTTTTTCTAATTTAATAATACTATAATTTAAACTAATTTAAAATAATTTAAATTAAACTATATAATTTAAGTATTATTAAAGACTAATTTAAATTAGTTATGTTTTATACCTTTAAAAGTTAAGCAGCGATGTTGTAGAATGTCCATCTTCGTTTTTTTACAGTTACATTTAAAAATTTACTGTCAGATCTTATCGTTTTAAGTCAAAGCATTCAGTTTATGATCTTTTATATCAATATTGAGAATTAATATATCTTTATTGGTATGTAGGTTGTTTTTACTATCATTTTCCTATCTATTATTATTTTTATTTTATGTGATTTTCTTTATTAACATAATACTCATTTGTAACATTTGTACACCATAGGATCAAATTCAAAAATTTGTAACAATTTTATGTAAATATTGAGTTATGGAGAAAGTATTTTGTTGTTTCTTCTTTGGACTATGTACCTTCATGACATCTTCACTCCATAGAACAAACCACATTGGCACAAGTCACCGACAGTATCAAGGAATACCACGATTACTCGATTTTATGCTAAAACTCTTCTTTGTTTTTTTTTTTTGTATGCCCCAGTTTGATGCTTTAGATCCGCCCATATGTCCTTTTTTTGATTAAGATCCGGAAACTGCGAATATCTTTCTGTAACACACATTTTAACTCTTCGAAACCAATTTTTTTTTAAGTTTTTATGTAAGTTTTGTATCATAATTCTACATTGACGTCCATCTTATGGCTTGGCCTAAGACAGCATTACTGTTTAAAATATTTTGATATAGTCCACAGCACATATGGTATCTTAAGCCAAGAAATTAGGACTCACATCAAATGAAAAAAAGTAGCTACATCATGGCATTTCCGCCCCACATGTTATCGGTTTTTGTTGTGCTGTTTAGGGTCGTATATTATATATTTTAATCATCTCACATCTTTGGACCTTTCAGATCCAAAGATATTAACCTTTTTTTCTTCTCTTCAGAGAACGTTTTACAAATTTTCTAGAAAGGCATGTTTAGAAGGTTTCGGGTATTCCATAGTCGGACTAGAGGGAGGGACATGACATTCGCGGCAGAGAAAACAGACATTGTTTTAAAAATTTATAACTCAGTCAGTCCCCAGCCGCGGCGAAAAGTTTTTTTCAATAAAAAATTTTTGTGATCGGTCACCACCTCTCTGTAGACAATGGCAAAGCTCAGAGAGTAAACAATGCCATGTAAAGCTTCTTGAGAACATGAACTTTAGCCGTTCGGAGTCGGCATAAAACATGTAGGTCCAGTTCTCGGTCAATTGTGTGCAAACATTTAATAACACACACAACACAATTGATCATAAGAAGCTCGGTCAAAGTCCTTTCAAGGGCTGAAATGGCCAAATTTTTATTGAAAAAACTTTTCGCCTCGGCTGGGGATCGAACCCGGGCTCCGAGCATGCTTAGCCACACACTTAACCTGCATGCCACGGTCACCACGCTAGTGCCGCAACCAGTACGAAAAACGTGGTTTCGAGATAAACGCGTTCAAAGTTTTTGAACAAAGAAAAAAAAAAGGTTGAAAAAGAAAAATGCGCTCTCACTAATCCGGCTTTTGAACCCGTAAGAATTTTTTCTTAGAATCTTTAGAATATTTACTAAATTACAAAATTATAAAAAAAGTAAATTTCAAAAACGGCCAACGTACATTGATTCCTCTGTTTGAAACATTCAATCCTGTTGTTTTCGAAAAAGTTCGTTAAGAACATGCTTGTGGTCAATAAAAATTATAGTTATAGAATATAATATAATTCACCCAGCATAATAGATTCGACTCAAACTCTCACCAGCTGTGAGTCAATATTTTGATAAAGTTTATCAAAGTTTATCAGGCAATCATTTCAGGGGCATTCTAAACAGTGTCCTTTGATATCAGTGTACTGTACAGCAGGACTTGCTGCTGTTAAGCTTAATTCTCTTTTTGTTTATTCCTGCGAACTTATCTATTAAAGCAGATTTATTCGTGTTTTACCCCCCTCCCTGGCAATTCTTACTTCGTGTTGTAATTGTTTAGGCTTTTCTCATGGCTGCAAAAATCTTTCTTACCAGATCATTCATTGCATATCATCATTATTCAATACATTCATTGATTTTATTATATTCTCCAATTATTTATGCATTGGCATTCCGCAACACGTTCGCGCACAATTTTATTCTTTATTCTTTTATTGCTTCTATGTAGTTTATTTTTGTGCTTTTTGTTATTGTTGCATTGTACGTTTGACAGCCTCAATCTTTGTGTGCTCTGTGGTTCGACTTTAATGTAAGCCACATAAGTCCAATGCGCCCAATCATCCACCTAAGGCAACTTTTGTCGCCCCCAGCTAAGTAAGCGTAGAAGAGTAGGAAATGCCAAGCTGTTGAGCCGCCCAACCACTCACTCACCCACTCACCCACATAATACGCTGTCGTTGTCGCATCACTGTGTCAAAAAGTGATTCCCAAATGGCAACCACTTCGGTAGGCGGATCACACGATATGGCAGCTCATGATATTGGGAACGCATATTGTTCCCAAAGGTAAAAACCGATACGCGGCGACACGATGATGACAACGGCGACGACAGCAGCATAGGACGCTGTGTCATGCGGCACATTAACAGCAACCCACAACAACAACAACAACAACAACAATAAGAGTGAAAAAAGATTAATATCTGGTTGGCATTGTCATCAGCGCCAACGTGCCACCGCTACGCTGCCAAACATTCAAATGAGAATCTCAGAGTTTTTCCTTTCATCTGAGATTTTCAGAGCCTGACGCTCAACCTTTTTTTCAGGGTTTTGTTAAGGATTCTTTGTCAGAACTTTATACATGTTTTTGTTGTTGCTTATTCCGCCGATAAGCAGATTTCGCGGATAAGATAAAAAAAATAATGCAAAATAAAAAAAAAAATATAAGAAGAAAATGACAATACCTTTAAATGTGAAAACGGGCAGAGGATACTTCTGAATCACGGCTAGAAATAACTAGAAGTTTTATGAGGCACGGAGAGTGGATGGATGCACACATAATAGTTGCATTTAGAAACCTCAAATCATTGTGACATTTTTTATCTTCGATTTCCGCTATGCGTCTGTCTAATCTAAAAATGCATCAGGAATGTTCTAAGCAACATCTCAAGGGCAGAAAATGCTATAGTGGAGTTGTCATAATTAAGTCGTAAATAATAACACTACTTTAGTAAAATTAAATTTTGTTGTTGGTAAAATCTTTAAACTTGAGAGACCGCGTTTCTTAATTAATATTAATGGTTTTTGCGTTGTAAAATTGTGTTTTGAATCTAATGACTGGAATAAACAGAGTTTTCATGCCAAAAGTTTTTATTCTTAGTGGACTAAGACTGGGAATACAAATTATACTTATGATGGCCGTGCAAACGAGAAAAAATAATCAATTGTTTGATAGAAAGGCTTTTTATATGGAAATTGCATGGAATTGACTTACAATAATTTTACAAAAGATGAAATCTCAGCTTTATTTATTCACTAATCTTATTTTTGGTAACAAAATTCTTAAGACATCATATAGATGCGGTCTATGCAGATGTTAATAAAGCCGCTGATATTATTGATGATTTAATCTTAACTAAGAAATTAGAAAAATTTGGAATTTCAGGTTCTTCATTTCAGGTCACGGTGGGTGTACTTCAGAGTACCCACCTTTATCGACTTCTCTTCAACATTGTTATTGTAAACATATCTGAAATTTTGCCTGATATCCCCCATTTTCTATATGCAGATGACTTAAAATGGTTCTATTTCATCAGATCAAAAGAAGATTTAGTATTCGTACAGAATAAGCTTTATTTATGGAGAAGTGGTGAAGTCAAAATAACCTTTCTTAAAATGTCAATAAGTGTTACGTTAGCAGAGATATATTTTTGGAGTGGAATCAAACAAGGTCAGTCACATTGCAGATGTTGAAATAGTTCCGAAAAGCAAGTTGCGTTTCAATTTTTACTATCATCTTATCATATCCAGGTCTCTCATCATGTAAGATGAGATTTCTTTTGACGACATCGCTTAAACGATACTTTATCATCATGTAAGCTTAAAATTTCATTATCTTCGTAACAATATTGTTTTGCTTAATTCATGTATGTCTAACAAATTCATTTGTAATGTTTCGAAGCCGAAATCAAATTATTTCTTGCATATAAATATATATATATATACAGCTGCGGTCAAAATAGTAGTAGTGCCCACAACGTTTCTACAAAAATTTAAAATACTTGAAACTAGCACGTTCTTGGATTTCATAATTTTTTTTAAGAATTAGTATTCTCCACATCTTATAATTTATTTAACAAAAACTTTGAACTAAAACAAGTTAGTAGCTCAAAATATCTGCGACTTGCGTCATATTATAGCGGTCAAAAAAATAGTAGTGATTATAAAAAGTTCAACAAAAATAGAAAAATAACAAAAAATGTGGTAATTAACTTCACAGTTCAGATAAATTGTAATTCTTTCTTGTAATTAATACTTAGTTGTATGACCTTTGTAAGCAAATACTGCTCTACAACAACGAAGCATTGAGTTTTCGCTCAACCTCTTCCCAAAGCTGATGTTTGTTTGAAGGTTTAGAGTCAGCAATGCCATTTTTAACATCACACCACAATTTTTTAATCGCACTCAAATCCGGCGACAGAGCAGGCTACATCAAGAGCTCGATTCGATGGTCCCAGAACTACTTCTTCGAAAGTTTTCTCATTTGTTTCGTGTCGTTATCTTTTTATAAACCTATCTTAGCGGTAACTACTCTTGGGCATACGAGAGCATAGTTTCTGATAACATTTTGAGGCAAAGATGTTGATCTACTTATATTTCTATACAATAAATTGGACCAACACCATAAAAAGAAAAGCATGCCCAATCCATATTTTTGAAACCACTAAATGCTTAATGGTTTTTGTGGTATACTTCGGGTTGAACTGACTTTTTTTGGAACGTCGAACATATTGTCGAGAGCCTTTACCACCGTACATTACAATTTTGGACTCGTCCGACCATCAAATGTTCCTTCATTTTTCATTTGGCTACGAAGAATGATCTCTGGCTAACTGAATCCTTTTAAGAACATACTTCTTGGTAAAAAGTGGCACTTTACGAGGATCATGCGTACTCAAATATTGTTCATTAAGAAGTCTACGTAAAGTACGAATACTTGTGCTACATTAAGCTCTTCTTATATTTGTACTGCAGAGGCAAATTGAATGGCCTTATAGTACCGTACCACTCGTTTAATAAAATATCACCGTCATAACTGTCTTGCGTCCACGTGTCTCTAGTTTTTTATTATGGTTTATGGCATTGAAAATCGTGGTTGGTGAACATTTGAGCAGATTTTCAACCTCATGGTATGTTTTGCTCTCATAAATTAATTTTTTTATCAATTCCCGCTTTTCAACAGACTAATGTTTTCCTCGTACCATTTCTGGAAAAAATACGGCACAACTGAATTTTGTTTTTATATAAACTGATGGAAAATAGCTCATTTCTTACTTTTTTGTGTATTTCTAATATAATTTAGCGACATTTTTCAATGCTTTTTATGTATTAATAAAAAGACTACTATTTTTTTGACCGCACAAATTTGCATCAATCCTCAATAAAAGTGAATTTACAAAAACAACAAAAAGTTTTTGTTTACAAGATCAGGTCACCAGCTTGTATACTCACCACATAACGCTATAAAACAGCCGTGGTGAGAAAAAAAGGCTTGTTTACAAAATAATGTGCTTGATTACTTTTCATATTTGGCACTACTATTATTTTGATCGCAACTGTATATAGATATCGATATACGTTATCGTCGTAAAGTTTAGTATCATCTGAACGATAATCGTCAAAGAACTTTTGGGTAACTTAAATCATATTTGGAACTGCACTATTTGGAAACCCGCTAATGAAATGGATGGCGAAAATCTAGCATCAACTCAAAGACAATTCTTGCTTTTTGCCTTAAGAGATTCTGACAATCACCGAGACTATAGAAATGTACCACTTAGTGACTACCAAGCAGACTGAATATCCTGAATATAATGACATTGTCATGAAGAAGATTATTACTTTGCTCATAATTTGCATTTGATATCATAAATGGAAACATCGAATGGAAGTTCATAACTCAGCATTCTTGAGTTTTATACAAAAAAATTATGCATGCGTGTTTTTATGCATTTTTGTGTTCGTTGATTCGACGAAGCCTAACCTTTCAGAAATAAGCACGAGAGTGGAAAAAATATCTGGGTATGCTTCTTGTGGTATGGTGTGGCATCACTGTATTGTATAAAAAAACCATGGACAGGTTTGGCTATGTCAAAGTCCTTGAGCTGGTAATAGTTCCCCACTCAGGGAAAATGCTCTTACCTGATCCAAGCTATTTTTAACTAATCAATTTGGTTAGGAGTCAACTACATTTTATTAACCTGATCCACGCGACTATACACGGACTTATATAGTAAACACTTTAAATAGTTTAAAAGTACCTCAAGATTTTTGTCTACATTTTGTTCACGGTCAAACATGAAATATCATGGCTTCATGGTTAGTCGTTGAACTCTCATGCGATAGCTAAGGAAGTCCAGGTTCGATTCTTCGAATGGACGGTTTTAAAGTCTAATAATACAGGTTTGCAATGGTTTCCTCTTTTAGTTTTGACGCTTGATTAAGATAGATTAGGAAGCGCTGATAACGAGAAAAATATTAAAAAAACTCCATCAGGTCAGGTCTTAAAGTTATTTAGCATAGTTTTCTTTTCAAAAATTACCTAGGCCTTACTTTGCTTATTAATTCATATTTGATATAACTCGTTTCTTATTAAACAAAAATAGCACTGAATGGTTTCATTAGAGACTAATGAATAAGTTCTCATAAATAATTAGTTAAATATAATTTATTTAACTAAATGACATACCATTATGGTTAACAAAATTTAGATTTTCGATTCCTCTGCCAAAAACCTCATTTCTTTTAAACCTTATGTTTGTTAAAATCGTTACAAGAGGCTTAAAACCTATATGCCACTGGCTAGTTTAAGTATTTTGCAGCCACCGAGTACTGAACTAGTCCCTGGAACAAAAAAATGTTGTAAGAGACAATTTAGTTGCTCGAAAAAAAGTTTTTCTATCCTCTTTACACATAAAATTGGCATGATAAAACAATTTGTGAAGGCGTTGAACAAAGTAGGAGAGGGTTTTAAGTATCTACACCAAATTTTTACATCTCTGTCTGAAGCTAAACTGAAAGAAGGTTTATCCGTTGGTCTGGACATAAGAAAATTGATGAAAGATACAGCTTTCAATGAAAAATTGAGTAAAGTTGAGTGAGAAGTCTGGAAATATTTTAAGGAAGCAGTAAGACATTTTCTAGGAAACCCCAAATGTCGTAAATATGAGGAAATTGTTGAGAAAATTATTGAAAATTCCGGCAAAATGAACTGTTATTTGTTAATGTTCCTCAAATTAATTTTTAATGTTTTAAAGTTATGTTACTGTTTATAAATTGAAATAAAAGATAAATACCTAAGTAAAGTCGAATTTTTTTTTAATCCTAGAACATATGACCAAAAAATACCACGCAAACACATAACCGGGGTACATTTAAACTGATTCCCACAAATTTAGCTTTTAATATTCCGTAGGTATACCTTAACCCTAAATCACATCAGATCACATATTGAAATTCTAGGTAATCTTGAATTTGTCGTACAATATGTTAATATTAACGCGATCCAGCATGCCGGATAATTTAAATTCCTTTAAGTACAAAAATGTATGAAAATATTCTTTAAAATTAAATTACTAGTAGTAACATTACTATTTAATTTTAATTCAATAAGATGATGTACATGTATTTTATGCCTACAGCTCCACAGTCCGTGATACAAAATATTACAATAACGGAAGAAAAAATAATCAAAATCTGTTAAGCTCGCGCTTTTTTGTCGCTGTGTAGAGAAACGCAATTTTTTCGTTTTTTTTTTTTTTTCTTCTATATTTCTTCTCTGTCCTTGGTCGTCTCTTGTCACTTCCGCCTGCTGGTTTGACATTTTTTTAATGCTTTATTTCTTTTATTGACATGTTGTTATTAAATTCAAATTATTTTTTTATGTCCTTTGTTACCTTGATACAATAAAGAAAAAAGAAAAAAGAAAAAAGAGATTTCGCTGTAAAGAGACATTGTATTGTAAGCAGGAGGGTGTAGATTGTAAATGATTTTTTATGAATCTCAAATGCAATTATAAGCAGGCATAATTATTTTTTATGAGTACTCTATAGGAGTTTGATTTAGAATTAAAATTTTGGAAATGGTATATTTTGGTTGAATTTCAATTTAATAAGGCTTGTTTAATGTTTAACTAAATAAGGATTGCTGCTAGTATGAGTAAGAAAAACTTAGCAGAAAGATATAGAATAACAGATTATAAAATACAATTTTCTAATGCGCAAAATAGCTGAAGTTACTTTTGGTTGTCGGCATGAATTTATTAATAACATGCTCGTTCAAAGTCGCTACAGAAGTCGATTTGCTCTATTAGAGCATAAATCTTTCTAAAAACTGTTCTAAAAAAACAGGCATTTTTTGACAAAGCATCATATATCTTCTACAGTTTCCGCTCTTTACAGGCCTAACGAAGTCAGTGTAGTACGTATGTCTTGGTATCGTACTATTCAACAGTTTTTAGGTTTCACAACACCAACTATTGTATGTTGGGTGTTTTTCATCAGGTCACGTACAATAGCAGCACTTTACTTGTTTGTTTTATTTTTGCACTTTTGCAATCAAAGGGTTCATGAGTTCACAACCCTTGCATAGCGAGCAGCAGCCATACAGTAGTCACAGCTTTTGTCTATAGCCGAAAATGCATAATAAAAAAAAAACGGAAAAAAGGAAATTTAAAAGCGATCATAAAATCAATAAAAAATTGCTACAAGGAAACAACAAAAGGCAAAAAACATAAATAATATATTCCGGAAATATTTTGCCTAAAATATGAGTTAACAAGTGAACCCTGCTGGGTTGGTAAGTTTGGTTGATATGTTTACGCTTGTTCTGGTTTTGATAGAGTTAAGTATTCAGTCACAGTGGCTTATTAAGGTCAACAATTTTGTTTTTTTTTTTAATTTATTTAATAAAATATTCGATTTAATAAATTTTATTTTTAAACAAATTTAAGATAGACAATATCCTGTAAAATTCTTATAGTTTACAGCGCTCGCACACAAAAAGCTCAACAAATTTCGTGCTCAGAGTTGTTGAATAATAAACTGAGTTTGACGACCAAGATCCAAGGTCATAAAAAATCTATCTAAAAGGTAAAAATAAATTTTTGTAAAAAATAAACCTTTTGTAATTGATTCAAAAATTGGTGTGAAGAGAGCTTTTAGGTTGCTCGATTTTGAGTTTGTTTTAACCCTAGACACCTAACCTTCAGTCGCCCCCTATAAACCCCAACCATTCGTCGATTCGACGAGCATTGTTAGGTTGTCTTAATTTTCATGAAATTTTATTCATTTAAACAATCTTTAATTATTTAATTACAAATATATGTGTTTCAGAAACTATTGTACAAAATAAAACAATCAGTTTATATTATATTTCAATTTGTATTTGTACTTGAATTGTACACATCTTGTAAGAGAGGCAACGTATATTCTGTCACGTACTCGTCGAATCGACGAAGGTTAAGTGTCTAGGGTTAAAGAACAAAAGACGTGAAGGAAGGTGAAATGTCACATTTTTAAATTTTAGGTGTTCTTTGATTGAATGAACCCTTATGTAATTTTGAAGTGGTTAAAAATTTTGTAAATTTGTGAAAAATTTTGAATGTGAATTGAACGATATTGAGACGTTGCTAAGTTCAAAAGGAACTCATTTTTCTTTTATTATTTAAACAATGAAATATAATGTAAAAATAAATTAGAAAAGATAAACTTTGGCAATGAGACATTTTTACTTGGAGTTTCATGTTCTTTTTTTTTGTGATTTTGGTTTCACAATTTGGATTCACAATTTCAGGTTTTCCAGAAGAATGGTAACCATTTTTTTGTTTTGAAAGTAATCCAATCAGTTTTTTCAGCAAAGTTGTAGCTATTAACATGCTATTTCGATCGGTATAAAAACACGCGAAAAATATTTATTTGGATATAAGTTATGGCCAAAAAGGCTAGATGTGTTCAACTTACGGACCTCTCCCCTACTCATTTTTACTTGTGATGAATGTTTTCATGTGTGTCAAAAGAATGGGCGTCATCCATCCACTAACACGCCCACCTCCCATAGAACCCTTAATAGTGAAAGGTCTTTATTTTTTATATTTAATATTTAAACTATAAGAGGCTTTTATAATATTTAAACTATAAAACTTAAATTCTGTATTTTTGTATTTATTATCAAAACTGAGGCGTTTTAGAAAAATTGGCGTCAACAACCTACGGACTTGCCCACCTCACATACACCCACAAAACTAAAAACTTTATAGAAAGTCTTATAGTTAAGCTACAGAAAAACAATTTGATATGTATGTATTTTAGATGTCATCAAAATAGTAAAATCTTTTAAAATCTAATAGAATAAGAGCTACAATTTAAGTTTTTTTTACCCTTACGAATCGGTCGTGGGGTATTTTAATTTCTGCCAAGTCGAAAATATACTTTACTAGGGTTTTGTTGTTTTATGTGTATAATTTAGCCAATTTAAATCATGATAACTCTAAAATGGATGTAGAGTTCATTCATCATCATTTGAATATCGAACTGATTCATGTCTTTAGAAAGAAATCTAAAACTACCTTCAGACTATCATTTCTAGCAGCGATTTTTAATAAAAACAATTAATTTTTGGAGCTTCTGTAGTCGAGTGATTAGCGTGCTTGACTGTTCCGGTTCGAATCCCGGTCCAGACATGGTCCTACGCTTTTACCTTTCTTTAGTTCTTTGCTCATTTCTAATCAATTGAAATTAAAATTCATCAATATATATGACTTTAGAAGTTGCAGTTGGTGGGAGAGATGTTGTGGAATGAGGTTGATTAATAACTCGAATTGACTGAGGTAAAGGCATAACACTTGGCTCAGATTCAAATTCGGATGTTGATATAGCGCTCCGCCACACATACAATATTCTACTTGCTTCTCTTGATTTAAATTTCTCTCCTACTTATCTATCTCCCCATTGCCGAACCAAGGTAGACTTGTCTAAATAGATTTGACACCTGAAATCCTGGGTTCAAAGCTAAAAAAAACACATTGAATGGCTGAATTTTTTTGTTTAAAATAAAAAAATTGTAGAACATGGAAAAAATCTAACTAAAAGGTTTAAGAACTAGCCACCGAAATTCTAATGATCTTCATGAAATTTGACTATCTCGGTAAAAAAATGATAGCTTCTTGTGCACCACGCCACGCCGCAAGGCTATAGCGTATAGCCTATTTCCGCGACTCGGTTACTGCCATGGTCATCCTGTTTTCCTCCGCTTCTCTCTCATCTAGTATTTGATCCAAGACGGACTTGCCCAAGTAAGTTAATTTAAGTTAAAGTTAAAAGCGGTGTGTTTTCTTCTATAACGCTGTGCATGTAGAATTACAGTTAGTCAAAGGATCCCCTAAACTTTTCAAGGATATTAAAAAAAAACACCAAAGATTGTTTTTTTTTTTTGTTTCAGAAGAGATTATGTGAAGGTCAGAAACATAATAAAACATGAATCAATGATTGAGAAAAAATTGCAGGTTACAATTAGCATAAAATTCTGCTGAATCGTTTAGGTAGAGCAGAGTATACATCTAGCACCTGTCAAGTAGAAAGTGAAACAATATGTTTTCAACACACGTGGCAATAACATCTATAGTAACATACTTTCAAAGATAAGTTTTTGAAAATTAATAACAATGTAATCTCTAGCTAAGGTTTTAAGATGCACATTTTCGGATTAGACTTACTTAAGAAAGAAAACTTTTAAAATTCATCATTTTCTTATTTCAAATTCAATTGCTTGAAAGATTCGGCTGGAAAACACTGAGACAACAACTTAAAACCAAAAGTTGTGCTCTAAATTGCTAATAATATAATTCCCTAACTAAAACTGTGAAAAGCATCAGCCGATCGTGACTTGACGACCGTTCTTTATCATCAACCTCTTTCAAAAAAAATTTGGTTTTTTGGGGTTGTTATGAGTGATGTGCAAGACTTTTTATGTGAAGCATTACTATTCTTTTCTGAAAATAAAATAATTTAATAAACCATTCTAGCAGGCCCGTAGCCAGAAAGTTGTGGTTCGGAGGGCAAACAAATTTTTTTCGAATTAAGAAAACCATAAAACTAGAAGAAATTTCCAAATGTTTTTTAAAAAATGTTGCTTTAAGGGCCTATTAAAGCTTTTAATAAAAAAACCCTCCATTCAAAATTTTAATGTAAAACGACTGTGTATTGTAGGTAATATTATAATAATTTTAATTAAATATAATAAATAAATATATAATAATATAATAAATATATTAAATATAATAAATGATTTTATAATTAATTAATATTTTAAGAAAATTTTTTTTTAATTTTTTTGATAAAATATATAAACTTATAAACCAAGAAACCGAGGTTAATTAAAAAAAAATTTGGTTTCAATGACACTTTTTGAGCATTTTTTTTAAAAACCGAGTTTGACTAAAAATTAATTTATTTTAGGTTATAAAATGGAAATAGAAAAAATAGAAATTTAATATTATAGAAATACAAAATAGAGCAATAGTTTTTAAACAAAAATCAAACGATTTAAATTAGCATTGATACTAGCTTTACAAGTGCAAACAATTTGATAGCAATCCTTGCAATAGTTTTCAAGAAATGCTGTCCACCGGATGGTTTCAAACAGCACTTTTAGAGAAAAACGCTTTTAAGGTTAAGGAAGAAGTGAATTTCTTGCCTTCTCTTCGGACGTTTGTGCTTATAACTAGAACAATTTTTGTTTAAGACTTTCTGAAGATATTTTTACAGTGTTATGCATTCGAAAAATGTAAAAAAATAAGATTTATGTTAGGTCGCCAAAAAACTTTAATGGGCCCTCAAAAGCATACGTTTCTTATCAACAATATAAACGTCAATTTCGACGGTGACCATTCTAGTATTACTCAAAACAGTAGTACGAATATTTTTTCGGAAAAATTTTCGTAAAATTTGAGAACGCAAAGAAGAAAGTCACATTGTATTTAAAATTTTTTCTAAGAGCAACAATAGCACAAGTGCACTTGAACTAGTCACCGAATTGTTCAGGCTAACGGTTGTATAAATGCAGTAGTTGTACTGCTTTGTCTGGTTTTTCTTAACCTTTTAGGTAATAAATTTATTTAAGGTTGCGTTGTGTCCCATCATATGTTTCTTCATTTTCTTTAAAATTCACACTTCGATTTCCTTTGTGAAAAACTTTTATATTAATTATTATTAAAGTGACAGCTTTCACGGGTTAATGTCAAACCAAATCCAAACAATATTTTTATTCTCTTGAAAGATCAAGAAAAAAAAAATTGCTATATATAAAAGAAGCTCAGTCAAAGTCCTTTCAAGGGCTGAAATGGCCACTTTGTTTTGTTTTTTTTTTTGTTTTGTACATATATATAAAAATAATATATATATTTTTCTGAAATAAGAAGAAAAATATTATTTTTAAGATTTATTACAAATAAAGCTTTATAAGTTCAAAAAGTCTAATTTTGAGTCTGAGTGATGAATTTTAAAGCAATCTTCAGTAATTCGATTCAACATTTTTTTAATCGATAGATTTAATATATGAATTTTTTTTTTATAATTATTTTATTTGTGATATTTTTTAAAGAAAATTGTTCCTTCTTCAATAAAAAATTTACAAATTACTGAAAAGAATACAATTTAATCTTGAAAGATAATGTTATAACGATGGTGATTTTTAAAAATGACGACTCATTTCTCACTCATATCCTGCACTGCAACAATGAGTTATAATGCACTCGTTATGTGCTACTTATATTTACTTTTAGAGAAAAAAACAAAAACCACCTGAATCTAACTTTCAGCTTCAAGTTGGCAAATATTCAAATCTTGTGTAGAATTAAATTCCAAATGTACTCGACAACTTTATGGTTCTGTTGTTATGGTCGTTCTCTAGCGGGTTGTCTTCCACGCCATTGTGCTCTGTCTTCATCAAACCTATATCATTCATTTTCACACATCGTCATAAAAACAACAAAATTTAGAACTAAAAAAAAAAAAATCATTTAAAAAAACAAAGCATTCTTTCACACATACGTTCACTTTTATTTAAGTGTAAAAACATAAAAAAGCAACAACAATAAAAACCATTCATTTGGGAGCACTAAGAGATCATCTGCAAATTATGAGCGCGACCCCTTTCACTGCACTCCGCCATAGAGCTGTCCTGTATTGTACCGTCTATGGAATGCAACACGCATCATTCGCATACCGTGCCGCAGCACCTCACCGCTACCACCCCAGTTGAACGCATCAAGCGAAACAGCATTATTTGTAGATTCTACCACAGAAGGAAGAAAAAAAAAAACAAAATAGAAACAATAAGAAATTAATTGTTTTCTTCTGCCCACTCGAACAAAGTAAAAGCTTAGAAGAAATCTAAAAATATAGCGTTATTTAGACGTAGTTTGTACGTCATACATTTCCGTAACATCTTCAAAACTGAAAATTTTAAAAATTCGACACATATTCGTTGTCGAATTAAAATGTTT
Source organism: Tetanocera ferruginea (assembly GCA_958299015.1). Lineage (NCBI taxonomy): Eukaryota > Metazoa > Arthropoda > Insecta > Diptera > Sciomyzidae > Tetanocera > Tetanocera ferruginea. The sequence goes on along the minus strand of OY282645.1, from coordinate 4,605,603 downwards.
GAACATAACCAAGAGTAAGTAGCATCTAGAGCTAATGCTGAAAAATTGAAATCTTGTTATGGTTTTTTTTTAACCAGTTCGAAAATTACAAGTGCTAAAAAATGAAAAAATGCACCGAAGTTTAAAAAAAGGTTCACTTTATGGCTTATAACTTAACCGATTTTAAAAATTTAAAAGGATCCCAAAAGATGAAACTTGAAATTTATCTACTTCAACAATATAAACACTGTTTGAGACAATTTGAGTACACTGTGTTATAATACTTATAACTAAATTACTAAAATGTAATAACTAATAAAAACTTTAAAAATTTTTCCAACTTTTTCTAACTTTAACGATTTTTCCATACACTTAATTAATTTAGAGACCACACTTATCCTGTATCAGTTCATATATATATTAAATATATATTAATTATTTAAACGCAGTTTACTTTTTAAAAATCGATCAGTAATTGATAAAGTAGTTGAACTTTTAATTAAATACATTTTTTCCAAAAATGCATTTTTCGCATGACAACTCAAAAATGTTTGCTTGGTCGAGTTTTTAAGGTATACTAAAATACTAAGTTATACTAAGATACTCCAAAATCATTTTTATATTATTTTGCTTCAAAATAATTTTCTATTGTTGCCATTTCTTGGTGAATATATGCCCCTTGCTCATCGCTAAACTGGCCTTAGTTCTCTGGAAAGAAGTTCAAATACAAATGATGAAAATGAATTTTTATGAACATGTTGCATTCCAATTAAGTACAACCTTTTAGTTGAACCATCAATGAAAAGTCGCCAATCATCAGCATTATAATTGCGATTCAATGGCGAAAATAGTTTGGGTACATCCACGAAATACACCAGATCATTATCACTAGTCGGAAAACATTTTGCCATTTACAAAGTACGGTCCCTTCTCCACCAGATGTTATAGAAAAATCTTTTGCTCTACAAGGTTCCTCTGCTTTAATCGTACCCGAGAACCGAGATCTTTTACTTAATCGAGTAAAAGATCTGATTTTGATATATATCCTATATTAGAACGGGTCAAATTGCATGGAGCAAAAAAATCTATGTTGACCCCACCCTAGCGGTGTTATTTGGGTCATTTTAAAAAACTTTGGCGAAGAAAATATAGTTCTAAATGAAATCGGAGCCTCCCAGGTTTTCAAAAAAAGGTATGTTTCCACAATTTTCAAGTCTTGGCTTAGAAATTGCATTAAAAAGACAAAACAATATGTTTTTTGTATATAAATGGCGGATTCTGGGGTCAAAAAATCCATTTCTCAGGCTTATTTTTATCTATGAGAGCCGCCAGAGGTCACTTTGGTACTAATTTTGCATTGTATAGCTTGTTTTTGGTGGTCTATGGTGTCAAAAATCCAGTTCTAAGGTTTATTTTTATTTATGAGAGCCGCCATAGGTCGCTTTGGTACTAATTTTGCATTTTATAGCTTGTTTTTGGTGAAAAAAGCAGAATTTGTTGAGAAAATTGACTTCAATGCGGCTTTCCAATATTGCATTTCTAAATTTTAAAAAGCCCTAAATTTTCAGCGTTAAAAATTTATGTCAGGTACTCATGTTTGACCTATGTTGAGTGCGATTTTTTTTCGCACTGTGTAATCAATTGGAAACGAGACTCTCATAAATGTATCAATACTGTACCAACTATTTATCGATAATTTCTAGATATCTAATCGAATTAAAGTTAACTGAATTCTAATTCGGCTTAAAGAAAATCAATATTTCATGTTTTTTCCTTTATTTAAACCGGGCCCGTCATTTTTGACGGGAAAAACTAGTTCTTCTATAATTATCGATAATTTTGCAACAATTTCGGAATTTATCGATAATTCTTCGATAAATTTGCAATAATTTCTCGATAATATTGGCTTGCCATTCAGTTCAGAGGTAAATTTAAAGTCTCAAAACTAACTCGATTGGTTTTGGAAGTTGGTTAAAAATAGAGTCCAAGATTTGTACGGAACAGCCACACAAAGAATGAAGCTAACAAAAACATGTTTGTATCGATAAACGTAACGTATCGATAATTTAGCGTTAGTTATTAATTAAAACTTTTAAAAGCTTTTTGAAATATTATTGATCAATATTCGATGATTTTTAAATTTATCTATAATTTCGATTACTCTTAGATAATTTCTCGATCAATTTTTTTTGAAAACCCAGTTCTGAGCTACATAATAATAAAATAAAAGAAATACAACTATAGAAATACGCTTTTAAAAGCGTATCGATAGTTAGTCAATAATTTCTAGTTAACTTATAGAAAGTCTTAAAAAATTATCGATACATTTTCTTTTATTTTAAAATTAATCGATAAATTTAAGACAATTCTTAAATAATATTTTATTTTATCCAGTTTTGAGCAATATTTTAAGTTTCAAATCTCTAGCTCATCGGGAAAATTTTTAAAACTAGATACCAAGATTTTTACGGGACAGTCACACAAGAAATATAGCTTAAAACAAGTTAATCATATTTTCAGGAAATGCAGAAATTAGTTTCCGAAAATGAGGAGTAGACCGGATCATTCTTATATGGATAACAAAAAATTTCATCCAGTCGGGGTCTCAAAAGTTAGACGAACTCATTAAAATGATTTCTGCATACTTTTTTTTCAAATCGGAGAAAAACCGCCGAAGCAATTTTGTTTCTCCTGAAGGTCCTTTTTGGTAAAAAAACATGATTTTTGCTTGTAACTTGAATACCAAAAATGATGGTTCAGATCAAAATGCAACAATTCCAATGTATATCCTTCTGGCTTTAATTACATTTCGTTGTTTATTCAAAAAAGTGTTATGGTGTAATTATTGCGTTTTGTTATGGACCTCCTCCATTAAGATTTTTATAATTTTATTTTTTTGCTTTTTTTTTAAATCTTATTTCTTAACATAATACAACGCAACACAAATAAACTATAAGTTTGAATATGAAATGCAAAAACTTCTCGCAGTTTTCAGGAGACAAAAAAAAAAAAAAAAAAAACCAAACAAAAATATTACTTTTCTTAACACTGCTCCTTGTCTTGATTTTTTTTTTGAAAACTTGTTAGATCTCAGTGTTGCGACAAAAGGACTCAAACTTTTGACGTTGTTGCAGAAGTCCTTGTATTTTAACTCGGTGTCATTGTGTTGTTTGTGTTTGGTTTTTTGTGGTGGCCTCATCAGCGTGGTCATCAATTATGTTTTTGTTGCTGCGACAGTTACAACAACTACAACAACAACAGCAACAGCAGCTACAATAAAACAAAATGCTGCAAAATTCTCAAGTTCGAAGTGGCGATGATCCGAAAACAATTATACTTGCACGCCCATCATTAAGACACACATACACACACACTTACAAACACATACCCGATAAACCAACACTCTTGCAATTTCTATAGTGCTTGAGATTTTTTGAGCCCTCTCACTAGATGTATGTTGCTCGGAATATTAGACATTTATTGTTTCGTCCTGTAATAGATGAAGATTGATGATGAGTATCAACAACGTTCTAATCAACAATAACAATAGCAGCAACATTTCATGTTTTGCAAGTGGTCTTGTGTGTGCGTGTGTGTATGATTGTGTTGACATTGGTTTTTATATTTATATTCCGCTATTGGGCTACAACAATAACAATAAACAACAACAACAACGTTGTTCCACTGTTTGTTTGCTCTCAATGCAAATCCGCCGCCACCCATAAAGCTGACTAAAATCCTTCTGAAAGCCTTTCCTCTCCTAGACTTTGCGCCCCTTCACAGTTTGAAGCATGAGCCTCAGTCAGTGTTCCGTGTTATTTTCGCTTTTCTTTATTTTCCATGCAATTGTTTCATTATTTTTTTTTTTTTTATTATTATATTGTATTTTGCAAATCCTGCCCCCAGTTTTGTTTGATTTTATTTTGTTAAAAATACAAAAGTTCTCACACAATAGCGCGCTCGGCTGTTATGCCGCCAAGCTGCACTCAGCCAAGAAAATTGGAATTGTTAGGAATTTTTGTACCATTTGTGAATACAAATGCAATCGAGAAAGTATACTGACGGTCCGAGCAAGGACTACTCGAAATATTTAACAGATTTCAAATAAATCAATTGAAAATATTAAAAAATTTGTATATCTTTTGATTATAATAACTATTAATCAAATTTGTTTTGCAGAAGTTTTCGTCTCGTAGAAGTCATTATTGAAAGTAAAGAATTTTATATGGCAATAATTTACTTTTTTTACTTTTTTTTCAATTTTTTTGAAAAGTGTACCTATCGTCAAGAACCTCGTTTTTGTAAAGTTCATCAAATTGTTAAATATATAAAGACGATGCTAAAGGAAATTTATTTATTTAATTTATTTGCTATTTTTCAAATATATTTTACGTTTTTTTTTTACAATTTTGTAAATCAGGTGATTCTTAAAGTAAATAGTGTTAAATGGATATTTTCATAATATATGTTAAATTTCATAGAATACGATCCTTTCGAGATTATTTCGAGGAAGATTTTTCATCTGCATAAAGACGATAATTTCCATAACTTCATAGAAGAAACAAAAATGGAAGATTTCGATGAAAAAAAAAGAATAAAGGCCTTTTTTCAAAGTCCATTTTGCTTTTTTTTGATTTTTTAGTGCTACAAAATCCGGGCCCTGGTGATAAGAAACAAGCAAACAAGTAATCATATTACTTGGTTTTATTGGTGCTGAAAAATAAATAATGGTCTTAGCTCCTTTGACATACTGGAAGAAGTATGGGTCTATAACGACGATATCCACACGAGACAGTCTCTTCACTTGCTATCTATCGTTTTTAGCGTGAAAAGCATGTTTATTACACTTAGTTCAGAAAAATCATATAGTTTTCATATAAATCATATAGTTTTCTCAGTGAGTTATGCCTTTTCAAATTAGTAATAAATATTTTTCAAACATTTTATATCTACACATAAATTTTTTTCACTGTAGCCTAAAGCTGAGGATTTGTGCTACAATAACCAACAATAGCGGGCTTAATTTGAATGCTATGCTGCGAATTGTTGCCTCAGCTAGCTATCTGTGTGTCCTTTTCTTTATCTGAATGGCTCTTCATATTAGATATTTAATCAGTCCATCATTAGCGCCATTGTTTATTTTTCAGGCTATGCTGTACTGTGCTGTGTATTTGTTTGCTCGGTGTACGCTTTATTATATTTGTTTGAGCTGTTGCTGCTGCTGCTGCTGCTGCTGCTTCTTCTTCACTGATTGACTCTGAAATTTTGTATTTGCAGCAACATTTGAGTCATATGTCAAATAAATTTTTTCCCATTCCTAATAATGTTCTACAAAGCATACAAAATATCGATGATGCAAACTATCAAAATTAATATGTACGCATAAATAGGGCTAATAGCTGGGTATAGATAGCTACACGCTTGGCTTGTTAACTACAATTTTGAAACAATTTAAAAGTAGATGGATTTCATTAAAATATGCATATCTACACTCTAGATATATATTCAATAACGTTCATGTTTTTGTCATTGACTAGTAATCACACAATTAATATTACTAATGCGGTTGTCATGCTTGCCAAACATGTTTGATGGTTAGAAAATTGTTTGAGAATTAGTGAGGTAATTAATATTTATATACACTGTTGTCCAAGACAAAACAAATTTAAATAAATCAGTCGTTCTTTGTCTCTTTGTGGTCTGTATAATAAGTGACTTTTTATACCCTAAACCTGAACCTGGTCAGGGTATATTAACCTTGTGCAAACGTTTGTAGCACCTAGAAATAAGCGAGTCCATTAGATATAATTATATATATTCTTGATCAGCGTCACCCAGTGATGGCATTTTCGATACAATTTTTTCAGTACACTACCCTTATCAAAAGGACGTAAGTATCCAGTAGACATTTTCAGTACTATTTGTGCAAAACTCTTTACTTTACAGTACTTACGAGTAACGTGTTCCTTATTTAAATGCGTTGATTGCATCAAAATCAAACTCAAGTGCAATCGATAAACTCTATAAATCATTACTTTAGCAATAGTTTCAAAAATCTCCCGGAAAGAAGACATTTGAAATTTTTGAAAATTTTGAAGTACCGAACAGGATATTACAAAGTATAAAAGCGGATTCGTTAGTCGAGTGTTAAGCATGCTTGACTGCCGTCTTAAAGGTCCTAGGTTCGAATACCGGCCTAACTTCAATTCTTCAATTCTTTCATTATCAAATCAACTGATCAACTGAAATTCAAACTTTCAATTAAAATTGAAACTTCTTCAATATGGATAATATGTGGAATGGAACCAAGGCAGACTTAACTGAATAGGTTTGACAAATAAAATTCCTGATTCACAGCTCAAACAAGTTCTGCCCAAAATAAGCCAAATATTAGGAAAAACTAAATCAGATATGCCAATCTTTACCCAAATGTGTATCAAAATATTTGAGAATATGTGTTTTTGTGTTTAAGAAAAGTTTATTATGCTAAAAATTAACTCGATAAGCCCTTGTTGGAAATTTTTTTAGGAATTTCATCTCTCCGCATTCTGCAAGAAGTGCTAAATATATTTTTACAATCTAAAATTTAGTTAAATCCAAATTGAGAAATCATGTTCAATAAAAACAATAAAGAACAATTTCAACTTGAAGTCCAACAAGTGCTCCTTAACTATAAAATGCAATAATAATTCTTGTTATAACACTCAACAATCATAAAGATATAAAAAAATATTTATAATAATAACGAAGATAGGCAACGAAGATTGTAAAGTTGTGTTAAAAAATTGTTTAATGAAATCAGGATTACATTTTATTTGTAATAATATGATATACTCGTAAGAATATAAACTTTTACTTGAAATATATTTTAAATTATATAAATCAAGGGTTGAATGCAAATTTTTAAATTTTCCATACGATTGACTTCAATTTAGTACTATTTTCAACTTGAGACGTTACGAAATACAAAAGAGCAAGTGCCATCACTGGCATCACCTCGTGAGTTGATCTATCCATGTCCGTCCGTCTGTCTGTCCGCCCGTCTGTGTGTTGTCCATTAACGCAGAATAAGAAGAAGAGTTGAGATAATTAGATAAAACTCGGCACACATGCTCACATGGGCCCAAGAATCTCCACTGTTGAATATTTTTGAAATCTGCTCACGAACACGCCTACCTCCACTATCCGCATAAGGACACGCTCACCTCCCATACAACCAACAAATAGAAAATTCCATAAATAAGCTCATATTTGACCAACAAAGGCATAATTTTGTTCGTATGTATTCTACATCAACACAGATATGTGTCGGAAAATTAAGAGATATACGCCCACGGACACGCCAACATTCCATACAACTCAAAATTTGAAAACTCAATACATAAGCTTATTTTTAACCTAAAGAGATAACATTTGGTACGTTTGTTTTTTATAACAAACAAAACAAATTGGCCATTTCAGCCCTTGAAAGGACTTTGACCGAGCTGCTTATGATCAATTGTGTTGTGTGTGTTATTAAATGTTTGCACAGAATTGACCGAGAACTGGACCTACATGTTTTATGCCGACTCCAAACGGCTAAAGTTCATGTTCTCAAGAAGCTTTGCATCATTTTCTCTCTGAGGTTTGCCATTGTCTGCAGAGAGGTGGTGACCGATGAGAAAAATTTTTTACTGAAAAAACTTTTCGCCGCGACTGGGGATCGAACTCGGGCTCAGAGCATGCTAAGCCACACACTTAACCTGCATGTCACGGTCAAACAACAAAACAAAATGGCCATTTCAGCCCTTGAAAGGACTTTGACCGAGCTTCTTATGATCAATTGTGTTGTGTGTGTTATTAAATGTTTGCACACAATTAACCGAGAACTAGACCTACATGTTTTATGCCGACTCCGAACGGCTAAAGTTCATGTTCTCAACAAGCTTTACATGGCATTATTTACTCTCTGAGGTTTGCCATTGTCTGCAGAGAGGTGGTGACCGATCAGAAAAATTTTTTCATTGAAAAAACTTTTCGCCGCGACTGGGGATCGAACTCGGGCTCCGAGCGTGCTAAGCCACACACTTAACCTGCATGCCACGGTCTCCACGTTTTATAACAAAACGAAGATATTTTTGATAAATAGGCGTCTTCTGGCCTTAGACATGCCCACCTCCCATACAACCCATAATAGTGAAAACTATAAAGTGGTTGAATGAAGTGGTTTGATATCGAAATTAAGATGTCTTCAAAAACTAGGCGTAATCCTTTCAAAAACCCGTCTACCTCCCATACAGCCCACTATATTAAGAACATTACGAAGGGGTTTATATATAACCCACGGAGATAAAACTTGGTATGGAAGTATTTCGTATCAACACTAAGATGTTAACGAAAAATGAACGTCACATGCCCACGAACACGCCCACCTTCCATACAATCGACTTTATTGAAAACGCTTTAAAATGGTTTGTATATAACCTACGGAAATGAAATTTGGTACGAGAGTATGTTATGTCAAAATAAAGATGTATACACAAAAAAAGGTGCCATTTGCCAACAAAGACGACCAACTCCCATACAATCCACAATAGTGAAAACTCTATAAAGAACTTTTTATTTGATGTACAGGAATGCAACTCAGTATGAGATATTTTATATCCAAACTAAAATGTTTAAGGAAAATGGACGTTATCCGCCCAAGAATACGCCCACCTCCCACACAACACACTATATTGAAAACTCAATGTTGAATCATTTCTCCAACAGAGATAAAACTTGGTATGGGAACATTTAATAGCAAATCAAGAAGCACAAAAAATACGTCGCCCACGAGCGCGCCTACCTTCCATACAACTAACATTATTGAACCTGTGTAATTCATTCAAGAAAACATGGATTTTTATCGAAAATAAGATTGTATTACTATTTGTTTTAATATTTTAATATATATTTAATTTATATATTTAATTATTAAAGAAAGTTTAAGGTATTCCATAGTCGGGCTAGAACGATTTTAGAGTTTCTTTACTTGTTATAAATGGTTCTATCCAGCGCGAACTTTTATGCTAGTGTAAATATACACTCAGAAAAATATCACCTGTTATATTAACAGTCGGCCGCTGTTATTTCAAAACACTGTTAAGTTGAATGATTTGCGTTGAAGTTAACAGTGTTCTTTGTTGAATGAAAGTTTCAAAGTATTTTTGTTCTGTTAAAATCAGCTGTTGAAATATTTTTGTGTTTTTGTTGAAATGTCTGTCTTCTGTTTGTAATATTTTTTAAATATTATATTATCGTATATAAATATTATCGTTGCTTATAGCTCAGTGGAAGTGTACTAGACTCTCATGCGGGAGACGTAGGTTCGAACCTAAGCTGTTTAAGTATCAAAAAATGTAATTTATTAATTTTAATAATAATAAATCTGCTTAATGAATTGATTGGTCAAAACTAACCTTTAAAATACGTTGCTTACATTTATTTTTTCATTTAAAAAAAAATATTAAAAAAAAAATCATTGCTGGCCTTCCCGGTATTTGAACCTTGGGCAGCCGAGTACTAGACGCACACTTTAGCACACTCGGCCAAATATGAACTTTATAAACAACGATTGAATTTTAATAAGTACGTTTTTATATGGGTTTCGTGTTTTATAGACCAACAGTCAACCGACTGTTGATTTGAAAGTTTCATTGGTTGGATGGTATTTAACAGTGAAATCTGTTATTTCAACCCATGATTTGTTTGATCTAAAAGCATTTTTTTCCTGAGTGTATTTTGGATTTATTATTTTTGTGATTGTATCAAGTTGGGGCATTTGACTTGGCATGTATCTAATTTTATTAGGTCTGTTTATGTGCTTTTGAAACAAAAATAGTACTATTAAGCCTTAAAATCCATCGCGTGTCTTTCGGTGTAATCCACGTTACCATCAGCTCATTTCGAACCTAGGCAGACTTGACTGAGAAGGTAAAACACCTTCAATACTTGCATCAACAGCGGAATGTTGTATAAAACAAGCAGTCTAAGCTATGTGCAAAAAAATTATATTAAATATTATCAAAAATTCGAAACCATGCGATCTTCCAAATCGATTCATATTGCTTTGACGCTCTATTGAAGTTTGAAGTTTTGAAGCTTTGAAGCTCTTCCTTTTACTTGTTCTTCCCTTAAATATAGGATATTAGATACTTTTCAATTCTCTCAGATATTTTTAAAACATAAAGTAATGCTTGCTTCTGATACGTATACATTTCGTTAATAAAATTTCGATTGTATATCGTGCATGCTGCGTTGGAGCTGTCTTATAAATCGGTTTTTTTTCTTTCTTTTCTTTTTTCGAATTGACTACATTGACACATTCTGTGAACCGTAAATGATCTTCTATAAGATAATTTATTGGAACGCTTCTTATAAAGATTAATAAGAATGTGAATGCTTTGACTTTGTTTTAGGAAAAAGTCCAAAAGATAGCTAGCTGGCAGATGCTTGTCAAGGGGGTTAAAGCCAGAGTGCCGTTGCATACCCCATTAGCTTTTAATTTTTTTCGTTTGTCTGGTTGGGTGGGGACTGCGGGGGTAGGGGGGTTGGTTTAGAGTAAGAGATTTTTCTATTGTATATGAAAGAGTTTGACATAAATAAGTGTGCCAGCTTTTTATAAATTATGGGTTTTTTGTTTTTTTTTTTTTTGTTTTTTTCTCCCCCTCTTGTCTAGTTTCGAATCGAATCTAAAAACATTCTTATGTTTCTGTTTCCTCATATTTTGTTGAGGTTTTTTTTTTGTTTTATTTTGACTTAATTTTATTTTCACTCTATGCTTAGTTTGAATGGAATGAAATTGAATGTTCTTGTGGTGTTTATTGTTATTCGCATTTTCTGTTGTGTTGTGGTTGTTGTTGTTGTTGTGGTTGTTGTTGTTGTTGTTGTTGTTGTTGTTGTGGCATGATATATGGCAACGCTTGTCGTAACACATCATAAAATTGTGCTTTAATTTTGATAGGTGGCATCGATGTTGCTACGGTGCAGTTTATTAATAGAAAAACAAAAAACACAGCATCAACAAAAATAATAATAACATTAAATAAAATAAAAAAAAAAAAATATATGTCTCATATATCTATAGACATAAAAAACTATTGTTGTTTTTAGACGCATTTTATTGATGTGTCTAATGTATTCTAGAACTTATTAATTTGACATGGCCAACGTCATTTGATTAAATTTTCCACAGTAAGTTTGTGTCGAGAAGCCTTTATTTGTGTCTTAAAAAAACCTTAAATGTACTATCAACTGAGCTTGCAGTTAACTCAAGTTAGTTAGGGTCTTGCATAAAATTGAAGAAAATAGAAAGGCACTAAAGAAAACAATCACATTATCATGATATCAGAGGTTTTGATCTGCGGAGCAACTTGTATTTTCACAAAGAGTTAAACTTAACGGATATATGAACTTTTCCATTCCAATATGAACTTTTATTGATTCGGCCTTCGCCGGGTTTTAATGGGAATCAAGCCAGCAGATGTTTTGCATATTCTGTGCCGTAATGTTCTGCATATTTTAACAATTTTTTAGTAAATGTGATCAGTACAAGTGTTTTTTGTCAGTACTTAATATTTTTGAGTTTATCGGTTGCTTTTATAAAAGTCGGGATATCCAAAAAACAAGAATCACTCCACGCAACCTCGACAGCACTTTAGATTTAAGGTATTAACTAATAGTGAGTTTGAAACAGTTCACAATTTGATAAAAGACAAGTCATGGTTTAGTCTATAGCAGGGGTCTCCAAACTAAGGCCCGCGAATATCAATAATCCGGCCCGCTACAGTGCTCCTGATGTGCCTTGTATCTGACTCCCTTTAATTTATTTCAATAAATCAAATCAAAACAATTTATCTTATATATAATGAGATATTTAATGTACTGATATGCAATAAACCATCAAATTAAATTATTAAAATGATTGTATAAGATAATGAGATTTATGTGACTTTCCAAAAAAGGTCCACCAAAAGTGAAGAAAAACATTAAAATAAAGCACTCGTATAGCTTTTAACTTTATTTTTTTTTCTATTTAGATTAGTTTTACTGCTATGTAACTTGAATTTTACTTATTATGATGTATTTTTATTAAAATTTATAATGAACATCGTCCATGATGTCGCGTCCGTATTCGTGCTATATCTATTTAAAAAAAGTTAAGAGATAATTCTAATATTTCATAAGTCTACGAAGAATAGGTATCCTTTGACCTCCATTAACATGTATATCTAATATATAAAAATCTCGTGTCACGGTGTTAGTGTATGAACTCCTCCGAAACGGCTGAACCGATTTTAATGAAATTTTGTTTGCATATTCGGTAGGTATGAGAAAAGATTGTAAAGTATTTTTCACCCTCCTATCCGCGAGGGGCGTGGCACTTTTTCAACAACACAAATTTTCGGCTTAACTTTCGTTTATAAATCACACATCAATGAAACTCGGTACGAACTTACTATTGAGTCTTGGTTTTCGACAGTAAAATTTTAGCGATTTTTGTTAAGGGTGGCATGCTACCGCCCATAAAATTCAATTTTTTTAAATCGCATAAATTTTTAACTAAATGTCGTATAACACTGAAGTAACTTATTGGCCAAGTCTTTCAATTATAAAAACAGACACGGGCATTGGAAAACAGAATGGAATTACTATTTGGTGGTGTCCTGCTACTGGAACGGATATTGTACAATGGGTGCGGATCCACCCATATAAGACACATTTCTTTAAAATTTGGAAATAATAGTCACACAATAAAGAAACTCGGTTTGAAGTATCTATTTTGTGGTATACTTCTACTCGGAGGTACTCGCAAACTAAAACAGGTATTGAACTAGGGGCTTGGCTCTACTCATAAAAGACAATTTTTTTATATATAACAGCTTTGAAAATAATGGTCACAGAATATTGAAACTCAGAGTGGAGTTACTATTTGTTGATGGCCTTCTATTGGCAAACTGGGCAGGCATTGGACAAGGACGGCAGTAACGCGCCGGGTATCAGCTAGTTATATATAAAAAAAGTTCTCAAAATTAGCTAAATTTTGCATATTTCTATACGAGCTTAAAAAACTTCTGTTTTTTGTCGCGTCCGTTCCATTGAATGATTGCTTATTACTTTGTACTAATTTGTACTAAATCTCGCCAATATTTTTATAAAATGTAGCACTCTTTCATCGCTTTAGAACACTTAACATGCATATCGGCTCATTTTGTTTCTTTCTTGTTTTTCGAGTAATTAAAACCGTGAAAATGTCGCGTCCGTGCCACTGGGAGATGCCCATAGGTTAACTAGGATCTGTGAACAGTTTTTTGAGTATTTAATTTTGGAAAATGTTTTTCAAAAAGTAAATCGTATCAAAAGTTGACAAATACCCAAGAGCAGATTTATGCACCTGATCAAACTGTGTGAATTTAAGAACCTTCTAAAATTTCACCATGATTGGACATTTTATTTTAAAAATTTCGCTTGCAATTTGCAATTATCAATCATTTCCATTTGTAGTCCTGAGTCAAGGGTTTCTATATCAGTGACAAACGAATTTTGGAATATCTTGATGTCATTTGCAATTGCGACAATATCAGAAAATTGAGACTCAACATTTTTTAAAATGGAGTCTCAGTTTGCTCAATACATGTTTCACATCGTCATTTGAAATCAAGAAAGCCCTCAGTTACCAAAATTAAAAATCGATTTTTTGGTTGCTTATGATTAGTGTCTGACCGAATGTGAATTTTTGCCAAAGCCAAAGCTGAATATTCGGCAAAATGGCAATAATCGGCCGAAGGCCGAAGCCATATAATAAACAAATGTTTTCAAGTAAAAAAAAATTATAAAATTTACTGTTTGCTTTTGATATATATTCATTTCAGTACAAAAAATGTACTGAATTCATGAAATATGAGAGATTTTCTGTAACATTCGGATGATGTAATTGATTAATTGTCGTCAGTCGAGAAAAGCTACAGAAATGCCATGCTAACTGAAATCTGGCAGAAAATTTCTAGTGTTAACTCGGCTTTTATATTTCAGCCGACAACAAAATCAGAAACGTAACAATTCAATTCATGAGATAAACAAAAAAGCATACAAATTAATTTCATACATAATTAACCAACAGAACAGAAAACGAGAAAAAAAACAAAACGAACAATGGAAAATGTTGCAAATGTTGAATTTTGAACGCAGTTCGCTGAATTATTCAAAAAAATTCTAAAAACATATTAAAAAAATTGTTTAGCACAGCAAAAACGTTTGGCATAAATAATCGGCTATAACGGCCAAAGTCAAAGTCGAAGGTCAAAATATTGGCCGATTATGCCGATTACCGAAACCGAAGCCGAATAATCGGTCGGACACTACTTATGATGTAACTCCGCCTGATGGTGATGATGGTAAGCCACTAGAGTGTCCAAAGCCAGTGAAAAGGAGGAGGGCTGTGTCATGCGTATTTGGACTGCGGTTCAATTATGTATGTCACGTAAAAGATAGGTTTCCATGAGCCAGTGTTACTACAAGGGGTACAATTGTACCTTTTGGGGTACACTTTCAGTTCCGTCAGTACGAAAGTACGCCTTATTTTCAAAAGGTACCCTTTGGGATTTGGTAATTTTCCATTTCATATTTGCAAGAGTCCATTATTTCATTAAGACTATGGCATGGCTTCCACATAAAAGTGCAGTAGCAGAGCGCGTTTGCTCTAAATTTAAGCTCATTAAAACAAATCTTCGAAATAAACTAGCCGTAATACTTAGTTAAAAACATATGAGATTTAAACTTTAAGCTGATATGGCGCTTATTAAGCATTTTACTAATAATTTTCAAAAAAGTACGTTTTTGGCTAAAATGGTACGTTTTCCTCATTTATAAAGGTACACTTTAAAAATCTCTTATAGCATCACTGCCATGAGCCCTCGCTTTGAGATGCAATATCATGGAAGTGTACGGTGTATTAAAAGACCGCATACATAACGAGCTGCAGTATTAAATGCGAGCAGGAGCTTATGTAAGGACTGAGAGTTAGGCTTGCAGTACACGACTTCAGAGTAAGTTATGATCAGCATAAACAGCTGTAGTACTAATTTTCTTCTCGTTTCAACGGGCACAAAACCTGATGTCCTTCGGAGATTACGAAGTATAAAGTACACTTTTTTTTACACATGAGTTGATGTGATCCTCACATGAAAGGTATAAGTTTATATGAAAACCAAGATTAATGACTTTACTAATAAGTTTCAGTTAAGTAGAATTGGAGGCAAATCTTCGTGATAATAATAATATTTAGATATAGGCAAAACAAATGATTTCAAGGGGTTCAACGTGAGCAAGTTTTAATCAGCCCATTTGGAGACCAAAGCTAAGTTTTCATTAACTCTAGCATATAAATCTTCAACCAGACCTATGGGTCTGGACATGTACAACTGGAGGTCATCTGCATATGCATGCATAGTGACGTGGTGGCACTTGCTGAAAATATCATTTATGAACATCGTAAATAACAATGGTCCAAGAACGGAGCCTTGAGGTACTCCACTTTAATGCGCTTTTAAGCATAGACAAATTTTGACCCACATGAACTTTTTGAGACCTACCTTCTAAGTAGTTTCTCACAAGACGGACCGCAGATTTGGAAAATCGGAAATTTAGAGCTAGTTTTTTGCAGAGAAAAGAGTGGCTGACAGTGTCAAAAGCTTTAGAAAAATCCAGCCAGCAGAGCAATGTCAAATGAGCATTATCAAAAGGTAGCTTCACGGTTAAAAATGTTGGACTAGTTTTTAATCCAAACTTTGGTTTAAAGGAATTTTTAATCCTAAAAGTACTATTTTTTATTCCATATTTTAATTTAATTTTATTTTAATCCGAAGAAGTTTAAGTTTAAGACAATTTTTGGACTACAAATTTACATTAAGGTAGTATTTTCAGGAAAAAGTATTTTTGCTACCTAAGATTTAAAACTTCTACTACTACGAAATTTACTCTAAATATAATTGTTAATGTTGTTAAAGCATCCGAAGTTTATTTTTAGTTAAATGAAACAAATTGTTTATTAAAATCTGAACCAAAATATTATTATATTCATATGTAATAATGAAAGCAGTGTTTTATAATACATAATAAGGGTATTCATGCAAAGCGGCAAGCTTGTATTTTTTAGGCAATTAGTTATTTTTATCAGGCAGATTGTGTGAACGTCCCCTAAAGTCGATTGTGCATTTGGAGAGATATGTCAGCTGTTAACTTGTTAACAGTCAACTTTGATTTGTGCAAACGGTTCTCCATACATTTCATTTATAAGGCTGATAAACTTATACGGTTTATATCATTTATGAGGGCATTGCCCATTTGCATGAATACCCTTACTATTTGAAGATTAACTTTTGTCTTTTCGGTTTAGACAATGTTAAACTTTTGTGGATTAAAAAGTAATCCTTTTCGGATTACAATATTTTAAACTTTTTTTGGTTTAAAATCTAATTCTTTTTGGATTATTCTGGATGGATTATATTGGATTATTATGGATTATATTGGATTAAAATTTTATACTTTTTGCGGATTAAAAATAAATCCTTTTGGGATTGGAAAATTTAAAACTTTTCATTGGATTAAAAAGTTATCTTTTTTTGGTCGTGTCCTATATGTAATCCAAAAAAAAATTTAAATTTAGCCCAAGATTTTTAACCGTGTTTATGTCATCTGTGTTTTGACCACAGAAGTGGAATACCTGTGCCCAGGCCGAAAACCAGACTGAAGATGAGACGTAAGTTTAAAAAGATTTAAATGATGTGATATCTGATATCCAATATGAGTGATTCACATATGTATTTTCGACACTGAAAACAATAGAATCATTGGACAGAAGTCACATGGGTTGCCAGCATTGGAATTTTTCGCTATTGGAATAATAGTTGCCACTTTCCAAATCACAGGATAACTCGAGGTGGTAAAGCAGTGATTTATGATATGGGCAAGCGGGCTAAATAGGCATTTATTTTTTTTATACAAATTATTTTTATATAAATTTCCACGCACTAACTTGCATGCACCCTATAAAATGTAAACAAATTACAAGTTCCAAGCTTAGAGTTGCACCAACTTTGGTACACACGAAAACAACAATAGAGAAGAAAAAAAATTAATTTTTTCATTTTTTTTTTTGAGGATTTCGGGCAAATAAATTGCGCATTTGTATCAATGTGCACTGAAATATACTCCGCTGAAATATACTCCGTGAGTTTATTGTAAATGATATTATTTTTTATACGAAAAAAAAACAAAAAAAAGTTGTTCAATTCTAAAAGCCAGAGTCGACTAGTATTCTTCATAATAACAGGTGTAGAGCAGGTGCATCTCGCATTTATGCTTCGATCAACTTCATCTAAATATATGTATTTTCAAATTTTAATTACTTTTATGTCATTGCTAAGAATGATCTTTAAAACACTGTCTGAAGATACCTATAGCATTGACAGGAAAATGCAAACAACTTGTAACGAGCACAACAACAACCTCAACAACAATAATGCTTACAACAACAAAAATAAAAGCAACAACCTCTCACAAATATACAATAAAAATGCAAAGCTTAGAAGTGGTTACAAAGGCATTAAATTACAATTTGTCATAGACATACCTTTGTATCTATGCATGAATATACATATGTATGTATGTATGTATGTATGTAGGTATTTATGTATATTGTGTGTCTGGAATTATTTGTGTGGTTGCATGCATGCGACAATAATAGAAACAATAACAGTAACGCTCTGTTAGCATATTCGTCACACATTCAAAGGAAGAAGACGTACGACGTAGCCTGCTGACGCCAACGCCAACCTGGCAAGAAATGTTATAAAAATTTAATATTTACACCCTTTTTAGCAGGCATTCATAAAAACAAGCAAGAAACGCATAACACACAAAATGTTAATAAAGAAAAGTTATATTGAAGTTGAGACATCATCATCACCGTCATCATCGCCAACATCAACACCAACCAACCAACACTATCATCATTCGCATTCAAACACTTGTAACTTGGCCACACAAATATGCGGGGTTGTTGGCTGGATGATGTGGTGAGCCAAAGCAAACAAACACACTCTTACACACACACACACACACACAGAGTTACATCGTCACACACTTGAGTACCAAATTCTACAACCTGCAACAAACAACTTCGCACCTCAATGAGCTGAAGTAATCCATCCAAGCAGCATCCATCCATCCATCCAACCATCCTGCAAGCCATTCACCCAGCCAGCCAGCCAGGCAGGCATCTACTGGCAAATGTCATCATCCATCTGGCATTGTGTAGCGAGTACATCAAACGACGTTGCGGTGTTGAATAAAAAATTAATCTCGTTGCTCCGGCTGTCGATCTTTAGCCGTTCTTAAATCTTCAAATAAAATAACATTTATTAAAAGTGCTTCAATAGCTGCAGCCAACAACAGCCAGCATGTATGTTGCTCTAGATGTTAAGATAGCAAAGTTGTGGAATAGATGTTATCCTTATTTTGTTTATTTTTTATCTTTGCTTGTGCCTCTTCAAGGATTGCGTATTTTTGAAAAAATTATTATAAATAATCTTGAGTTTTCTGCTTTGAAATAATTTTCATTTGTTAAAAATAAACTAGCAAAAGAGGCGTGGCTGACTAAACAGTGCCTGACAATTTATGCAAATAGCTGACTGACTGGCAAATTCGGTGGTACAAGTGATATCACAGCTTACTACCAAGCAAATATCAAATCCTAATTCAAATCCTGGCTAGATCATAGTTCAACGCAGCAATCTCTTCTACATGTTATCTTCATAACGGAGCAACATGAACAGGCTTCACTTAATTTTATCTCCTTCTGCCATTCAACATCCAATTTAAACTGGATAGACTTGACTGAACAGGTGTAACACTTAAATTCTTTGACAAAAAAGTTAAAAGGCCAATAAAATTATTATGTGTTATTGTATGGTATTTCTGCGATTAGCTTTATTTGTATGTATTCCATACATTTCGAAATATATTGCACTCTAAATACACATAGCAGATCTCAAAATTTTCCAAAATCGACTTTTTCTTATAAATCAATTCAAAATAAACATTTCCATCTACTACAAAAATTTAAAAAAAAAAAAAAATAAAAATGTACTTCTTGAGATATAAGCAAATTAATTTTTTCAAAAAGTTGGCAACTCTAACTTGGCAAAATCCTTTTTCAATAGCTTTCTTACGATGCTTTTTATAAGGGTGGCAGATGATGGAAATATGTTTTATTCGAAATGATTCCAATTTCAAGATTTTTACTTTGATCAAAAATTGGTATCTCCAAAAGTTTTGAAAAAATGGCGATAAAGAAAAAACGTATGTTCTTATCAGTAGAAAAGGAACCTTATAGCCAAAACTTCAAGCAAATCAAAGAGCATGAAGCCAATCACGACTAGCGTTATGCGTGGAATGGCTGATATTAACATTATTATAACGTGGAGACCCATAAGGAGACGTGGCAAACATAGATAAGTTCATATATTATCGATCAGTATCACCACCAAAGTTAATTTAGCCATGTCCGTCTGTCTGTTGACATGATTACAAAAGTAATTTTGAAGCTGTCGTATTGAAACTATATATAAATAAAAGCTTTTATATTAAAGATTTAAAATATATTAAAGATATAAGATATAAGATATATTAAAGATATAAAAGCTTTTATCGTAAAAATCTTATTTTATAAAACGAGCAATATTTGCAATTGCGTTCTCGAAAACGGCTCTAAGAATTTCGATAAAATTTACAATATAGATGAAGTGGAGGCTGAAAAATCGATCCAGGTCTCTAGGATCGATCCATCTAGGTCTCATTACTGGGAAAAGTCGTTTTTCCGAGTTTTCACGCATTTAATAAATACCTTCATATTCCTACCGAATATGCTAAGTTAATTATCCCATCTCTATTTTGGTTGATAGAGCTTCCTCCTATCAATCTGATGATAGTCAGTTCAATTCCTGGAATGTAGATTAATTTTTTGAAGTGAAACTTCTTTGGCGGCGAGTGAAATTTCAAGGTCCCTTATTCGTGACGATAGGCTAACGTTTTCAATTCATATGAAAATTTTTAAAAAATTATTGTCGCTGCCGAGAATTGAACCCCGGTCATCGTTGCTTAAAAGTCGGCATCTATACTATTATGCCACGTAGGCACCTGAAAACAACTAAACAAAATGTAATTAAGACTGAATGCGTAACATTCTGAAAATAACATAATTAACATTAACATTACATTAACATTAACATTACAGTATTAACATAACCGTAACATTAATTTTCATCCTACAAGTATGCACGGAAAAAAAAAATAGAAAAATAGCTAAAACAGGAGCAGAACGCGTTCGTGAATATAGAGAGCGAATTAGAGCTCTTAAGAATGCAGCCGCAGCTGGGTCTACAACTAATGATGAAGGTAAGGTGATTGCAACATCGGATGAGTTCGAAAATGCAAAAGTGACAATGTTGAGAAGACATTCGAAAGCAACTAAAACACCAACTGAACTGAAACAAGGAACGAAAATAAATGTTATTTTACAATTTTCAAATGAAAAAATTGTTTAAAGACTTTTTCAAATATATTATTATGTTACAAATGTCCTCAGCCTCATGAATATTAAGTTCCTTTAAATTTAAGTCTGATTCTTTAAAAGTAAAAATTTAAGTGTTAGTTTTTGCCTTGTATTTTTCGAGTAAAAATAAATGTTCTTTTGACTTTTATTTTATCTTTAATTTTTTTGGTCAAAATTATCAAGCAATTTGTGTTTTTTTTAAAAGCTTGACAGATTGAACTGTTGACACCATGTGTAAAATGTCTCAGCGATGAGATGAAAATAATGGTATCAACATTTTTTTAGTCGTTAAAATGACTTGAATATGTTAAATAAACTACCTGATATTTTTGACCGAAAAAATAAACGGCAGAAAATAACTGTTATTTTCGACCGATAAAATAAATGTCAAAAGTAACTGTTATTTTTGCCCAAAAAACTAGAAGGCTCAAAATAACTTTTATTTTTGTCGGAAAAAAAACAAAGAGATAAAAGTTAATATGTGACACTTTCGATAAAAACCATAGCCGATACGGCCCCTGGATGCAAATATTGAATCAACGGATTATTATTCCATTTCGTATTGATTGAATTTCTTTTCAGATACTTTTTCTCTATATTTCACACTAAAATCTCTCTTATTTCTTACTGTTAAAGAAGTTTCACTTCTGCCACGTGTACGTTGCTACACGCGAGTTTTTTTGTTTTTATTTTTGAGCTTCACCAAACAAGCAGTGAAGCTGAAATAGTCAAAAAGCAGCAACAACAACGCACTCTGTTCTTTATTAATGCAGTTTTTAGAAGCCGTCTTGTCGCTGAACACGACATCGTGTTTGATATATTTCTCATTTAGTTCTTGCAATTAAAACTATAAAGCCTAGATTTTTAGTACTGCGAAAGTGTGATGCTGTAGATTTAAAACGAAATCTTATCCAGATCGGCCAGCGATCGTGATAGCGTAGATTCGAATCCCTCGACCGACAGTTATTTGTTTTAGCGATTTTTTTATTATTTTTATCAATTTGAATCATAGTTTACACTCTTCAATTTATTTTCTTATTTTTTCTGTTTCCTGTTATTAACAGAAAGCTAAAAAGTTTCACTGTATCAACAGAAATTATTATATTGCTTATTTATAAAATGTTTCAATACTTTTGTTATAATTTGAAGAAGATTTAAACTTTTTTTAGGTTTTGGTTGATCCAATGAAGCTTTTAATTCATAAAAATAAATAAAAACCAATTATTATTATTACTATAACATAATTCCGTAAAATGTGAGTGCAGAACTCTTGATTTTTTTTGAAATTCTAGAGCATATTTTTAGGCATTTTGTGTTTTGTGATTTATTAAAACTTCAAAAACTTTATTTTTTTTTCATTTTGAAAGTTTCAGTTTTACACAAAAATTTTAAACACATTTCGTCGCACCTACTATGGTTTCCGTTTTTACTTTGAGGTATTTTATAAGTATTTGGAACTAAAAATTTAAAATAATTTGAAAAATATTAACATTTATTAAAATTAATAAGAAATCATTAATTATAATTAAAAATTGCTGCAAAACTTAGTGTCGGTCGTGGGATTCGAACACACGCCGCCACGATCGCTGAAGGCAAAATTAGGTCATTGGCAAAAACTTTATTTTTTGTAGAAATACAGAAAAATAATTGCACAAAAAAAAAAAAAACAAATTGGCCATTTCAGCCCTTGAAAGGATTTTGACCGAGCTTCCAAGGATCGATTGTGTTGTGTGTGTTATTAAATGTTTGCACGCAATTGACCGAGAACTGGACCTACATGTTTTATGCCGACTCCGAATGGCTATAGTTCATGTTCTCAAGAAGCTTTACATGACATTATTTACTCTCTGAGGTTTGCCATTGCCTGCAGAGAGGTGGTGACCGATCAGAAAAATTTTTTGTTGAAAAAAACTTTTCGCCACCGCTAGGGATCGAACCCGGGCTCTCGAGCATGCTAAGCCACACACTTAACCTGCATGCCACGGTCACCACTAAAATAATTGCACGGTTTCGCTAAAAATAGCATATTTCTCCCTCTCTCTCTCTCTCTCTTCTCTCTATATGTCTTTGGTCTTCGCATTCAATGCACTATGAATAAGCTTGAGTCTGAGATGAACAACGGATTCAAACATGTTTTTATTTCGTGTAGCATGGCAAGCAGGAATGCCAACTGGTGGGGAATTCCCTGATTTGGGTGGAATTTGAAGTTGATCGGGGAATGGGCTAATTTTTTCGGGGAATTTTATTATTCATCCAAGTTTTAATGATTATTTGCGTGGAATTTAATATTTTATCTGATATTTGCGGGGAATTTGATTTTTCATGAAATTTTCTGATACAATCAAAAGAAAATATAAAAATTTTTTGACATTATTTCAATCATTAAATTTATAAATATAAAAGTTCAAATTTTGTTGCTTTGTATAAATAGATAAGACACACATAAAATATGTTGATTTTATTTTCCTTGACCCAATTGACGGTTCCATTCGAAAAACCAAATTTTTCAGAAAGACCTCTAAGCTTTTAAAATTTTTAATACAATTTTATTGTTAAATTTTAATACAATATCATAAATGTACTAACTCTGATTAGCATACTTTAGAATCGGGCCATTGGCATATATTTACTTCAAAATTTAAATTTTTAATTTTGAGTGCCTCACAATTTCATAATAAATGTATAAATTTCAACATTCTTTCTTAATTATTGTTATACCGAAAGAAAATACAGTAGACAACTATATAAGTTATTTATTTAGTGTACAAGTGTGTAAATAAATTAATAAATAAAATTTTTTTGGGGTGGGGTATTTTATGAGAAATCGAGGAATTTTGAGAAATTATGCGGGGAAAACCAAAAAATGAGTTGGTAAGTACCCATGGTAAGTAAGCTTTCGAAATTATTTCGTATTTGTAAAGGGATAAAAATACTAAAACCAGTTTCGTAAAGTTGAAAAACGCAATTATCTAAGAAACAAAATATAAAATAATAATTAATTAAATTAATTAATTAATGTTGGCATTTTCGAAACATTATAAGTCGAGGAACATTTAAATATGCGATGGTATTCTGAGCGGAGCTCGGTCGCCCAGGTACTAAAGATTAAGTTCGCAAATGAGCCCAATAGGATGAAAACTACGTCTACCTCCCATGCAAATTGACGTTCTCAAGACGGAAAATCTAAAAAAAGTCAATCAAATGATTTAAAAACATAAGCTTTAATTTAAATTATAAATACTTTATTAAAATTTCATCAAAATCGTATAAAAATTTTCCATACTTCCCATGCAAATTGTATTTGAATAAACAATACATAATGGCGAACGATACAACAACAAAATTCTTTGCAGAACAACCGAGCAGACTAGAACATGGTTTCGTCGGACGCTACTCCGACTCATCAGTAGTCTCTGTGGTTTATGAAGTTCACTTACTTTGATAAGCTACTAAGCTCAACTGCAGTAAAACCAAAACGGAATTACCCAGGCACTTTTCACTTTATCAAAGCAGTTTTTTTCTACTCTTTTAATAGTCGCAAAATTTCAAAAAAATGACTGCATTGATTCTGCAATGATTTTGTTGTTGCGCTTTTTGTTTACTTCTTTATCACGCGTCCATCTAGGTTTCAAGATTTTGTTGGTATTAAACCATAGAAGGCGTGAGAAAGGTTTTTTGAAATCAGATGTTGCAGATGATAGGTTGTGCTCGTAATTCCATTTTGGTTTTGCCGCAGTTGCACTTATTAGCTTTTCAAAATTCACCGTCCACGAACACACCCACCTCGCATACAACCCAAACATTGAAATCCCTATAAATAAGCTTGAACAAGTGAAAAGCTTCTGGGTAATTCCATTTTGGTTTTGCCGCAGTTGCACTTATTAGCTTTTCAAAGTTAGTGGACTGCATGAACCACCGAGACTGCTGATGAGTCGGAGTAGCGTCCGACGAAACCATGGTCTAGTCTGATCGGTTGATCTGTTAAGAATTTTGTTGTTGTAGCAAGCCTGTTACTTCATAAATTATTTGACATAAAGCTCAAAATATAATTCCTAAAGAATACGTTTTTTAAGAATTATAAACTTAAATTAAAAACAAAATTATTAGTATAAAAAATTCACAAAATTCCACAATTTTATTTAAAGTTGTTTTGGAATATTTTAGCATTTAATAATGCCACTATTTTATAGCTTCACATAATTCTGTTTAAATAGTAATAAAAACTTTATTTAATGCGTTCTTAAAACAAATCAGGAATTAATATTCAATCTATATATTTTTACATTTAAGTTAAAATGTTAGTATGATGTTTTCGAGGTGCACCTGTAAAGGGTTAAGATAGACAAAAATACATATGAGAACCTTTGTTTGGGTGAAGCTGTAAAATGCTGTGCACAAAATAAACTTTTTCCAAAACTATATATATATATATATATATAGTATAAACGCTTAATATCAATAATAATTCTCTCTAGCGTGCAAGCAAATATTTTTGACGAAATCTAAAAATAGTTGCCGCTGCTTTATTTATGTATTTCGTTGCTATCGAAAATATAGTTATTGAAATATTTTAGAATGCTGCAAATCAAGGCAGATAGATATACATTAATTTGGGTTTTTTTTTCAAGTTGTTAAATCTAATTTCTTCTGATTGTTTTGAAAATATGATAGGTTAAAGATACATTTGAGTGGTTAAATGGTCATGGTATACTATTATACATTTTTAATATATCACGTTGCGGCTGTTTGATGGTGTATCCGCCTACATTAACCCTCATCGCTAGGCATGACGAGCCCGGAATCACAGAATTTGATAAAAATTTTATATTGAAGTTTTTATTTGACTAAAAAATCTCGGTTAAGGGCCCATTAAAGTTTTTTTAACGAACAAAAACCAAAACATTAAGTGTTCTATTGCAAAGCGACTGCTTATTGTAGTTAATTTTTGGATAGCTTTATAATTATGTAATGTTTTAAAAAAATTTTTAAATTTTTTGATAAAATATATAAACTAGTTAATATATCCAGAAGCTGTAATGCAGTAAAGCACCTGGAAAATATATTCAAAATATAGCTATATTCAAAGTTGAGAAGTTTATTATATTAGTTGATGACCCTTATATTGTTTAAAGTGATTTTGTAGAAGAAGTTAGTAGTGATAAAAGTCAGTAGTGATACGAGTTCTTGATTTTTTGTACAGTTTTTCTTGATTTTGGGGAAAAAATCCACGAAAATCAAATCGACCCGCACCATCTCTTTGTTGATTATAAAGCTGCGTTCGATAGCCCGATTCGGATTTGCCTGTAGGCAACAATGTCTGAGTTCAGTATACCTGCAAAGTTGATAAGACTCTGCAGGATGACGGTGAGCAATACATGCAGCTCCATCAAGGTTGAAAATCACCTCTCCGAAACCTTTAATATTGAACGAGGTATCTTCAAGAAGAGACGAAGAAGAGGAAAACCATGCCTCCATTGTATTGACCAGGTCCAGGAAGCCCTAACCACGCTTGGTGAAAGAGATTGGAGACGGCGCGCGCGAAGCAGAGACGCCTGAAGCAGAGACGCCTGATGAAGTCGGCCGTTACCCGACCACGGGTTGTCATGGCCACCTAAGTAAGTACATATAAATTTTTCTTATTTTACTTTTTGTCAATAAAAACGTTATAATTTTTTTTTCCTATTGTAAATATAGATAAAATTAAAAAATAAAATAAATATAATATTTATATTTATATAAATAAAATAAAATGTTCAATAAATTTTAGAAAATTTAGGTTTTCTTAAAAAAATTTTGAAAAAAAAAAAAATTTGAAAAGAAAATAATATGGGTGCAAGAGAGGCACCCTTAAGGTCCTACCAATTTCTAGCATTTTCCGTACACATCTATAACTCTAATTGTTTAGCATTCTCACTGAGTTTCATTAGGATCGGCTTACTTTTCTATGTACCTCCCATACAAAATCATGTTAAAATTTAATATAGGTATTAAAGAGGTACCCTTAAGGTTTTATGAATTCCTACCATTTTTAGTACACATCTATTTCTCTAACTGCCTAACTTTCTGACCAAATTTGAATACGATCTGCTAACTTTTGTATGCATCTTCCATACAAAATAATGTAAAAAATTAATATAGGTCCAAGGAAGATCCCTAGGAACTGACGGATTTCAAGCATTTTTACAATTTTTCTTAATTAGCTTAAACTAACCAAGCATATCAAATTTAATTATCATAGTAGCACTTCTTCTATTTTTGTACCAATTTTGCATAGGATGCACTGTGCGATTCTTGATATAGTTTTCGAGTAAGCTATCCACCAGCTTCAAACAGCAGTTTTCGAGAAGAATTCTTTTAAATATTAAGAGTAGTACATTTATTAACTTCTCTTCGGACGTTTGTGCTTATAACTACAACAATTTTTATTCAATCGACTTAAAACTTTCTGATAATATTTTTATAATGTTATGCTTTCGAAGAATGTAAAAAAATTTATTTGTGGTCGACAAACATTTTTAATGGGGCTTATATGATAATTTTCTGTATCGATCACGGGACTTAATTTTATTAAATCTATTTGCGACATTATGATATCAAAATTATAAGGTTGGGCATTTTGACAGTTCATCCCGAAAAGCCGAGCAAAGTACGCGCAAAGCACGATCAACACCAGACCTACCTAACGCGTACTTGCGATTTGGCCTCTAGTTCAATGTTAAAAATCTGGGACTAAATTTAAGTCTATCCTTTATTGTATATATGATGACACCGGTATTGTATTAAAATTGAAAGCACGTCAAATACTTAAACTAAGTTTAAGTCCCTCATGGGTTTACAATTTAAACTACATCAAATACTAAAACTAAGTTTTAGTCCAGCATGGGTTTGAAATTTAAACTTTATCGGTTTAGTTTTTAAATTTCGTTAACATTTACTCAGTACTCAACATAGCACTCGCGTAAAATTTTGTTCCGTGGGTCAGTTGGTTAAGCGGTTGTCGATTTGATTTGATGAATCAAGTGACCCTGGTTCGATTCTCAGACAGACCGTTTTTTTTATTTTTATGGTTTTATAATTTTATATTACTAATTATTTGATAATAAAAATTGCATTGTGTAACATTTTTATTTTTTGCCACATCCTGGGATCGAACTGCGGACTGCAGCAACCATCACATTAGAGTTGCAAGTTCTAACCTTGGCCTTATCTATTGCTTATTAGAGCGTGAACAAAATGTAAATAAAATACAGCTTCTATTGCCTTTAAGTTATTTTTTTTGTATTAAATTTTAAACCTTAGGTACTAAAATTAAAATTCTAGTCCCAATTTATTAGATTTATTTTATTATTTTGAAAAGTAGCAATTCTAATAAAAAAGGATTAACAAATGCATTAATCGAATGATTGGTATAAAAATTATTCAAAAATTTTTAACCGTGTATAGAAAGAAAATATGTTATAGATTTTTAAGCATGATTCATTGAATAAAACTGGTCTTTGGACTGGAAAATTCTGCTGATAATGTACAAGGAAAATTTTCACCTATGAAGAATGCAAAAAATTGGACAACTGCATTTTATTTCTTTTGGGTGAATTTTGGTTTTTCTTTTTTGTTTTTTCTGTAATTCCAAAAATTAAAAACAAAACAAATTGGCCATTTCAGCCCTTGAAAGGACTTTGACCGAGCTTCTTATCATCAATTGTGTTGTGTGTGTTATTAAATGTTTGCCTACACGTTTTATGCCAACTCCGAACGGCTAAAGTTCATGTTCTCAAGAAGCTTTACATGGCATTATTTACTCTCTGCGGTTTGCCATTGTCTGCAGAGAGGTGGTGACCGTTCTGAAAAATGTTTTTTTTTTTATTGAAAAAACTTTTCGCCGCGACTGGGGATCGAACTCGGGCTCCGAGCGTGCTAAGCCACACACTTAACCTGCACGCCACGGTCACCACAAAAATTATCGGATATGTTTTTGTGTTTCCTGTGGTATTTTCATTAATTTTTGGCTAATTTCTCGTTTGAATGATGTTGAATGTTTTTGTTTTGAGCGATTTTTCTTTGGACGATATTTTAATTAATTAAAAATCACTCAAAATCTAAGAAATAACGTGTAGATATTTTTTTGCAATTTTATCTTAAAAAAATACATTTGAATAGAAAATTCAAACTTTAAATTAAGACAATTCGACAAGCAACTTAAGAAAAAAAAAAAAAAAATACTGCGAATATATTATTTTTTTTTGATAGCTCGAAAATGTCACATAAAAGTTGTGTTAAATTTTTAAAAATTACCGGAATATTTACGTTATAAAAGCCCCCAGAACATGAAAAGTACTTAAATCTATTCTTATATAACCTAAACTGTGCCCGGCTGTCTCTGTTTGCAAAATTATGCCATAGTAATAAACATCACTGTATGTTGCACACTCGTAAATAATAAAGCAAGCATATTGCTAATTAACTTTTCGAGTAAAATTTAGCAAACTTTTTCTGCTGCTGCTGCTGCTGCTGCTATACAAAGGCGTGCATAAAAAGAAAAGACATAAAAAAAAAACAAAAACAAAAAAAAATATGCTACATCTTAATCCTTGTATGAAAAAATATAATTACTTGGAAATCCTGTGGAGTACGAAGCCGCTTTACATGCAGCCAGCCACATGGCTTCTACGTTAAGGTGGCAAGAACGCTGCCGCACACGCTTGTCTAGGCCAAAATTACTGTTACTTGAAACTTGCTTTCGTTGTTTCTGTTGTTGTTGTTGTTGTTGTTGTTGTTGTTGTTGTACTTGTCTTGCTTATTGTTGTTATTGCAGCATGTCACAATAATGGAATGTAATTTTGTGACAATAAAGCTAAACACAATGTTAATCATAACTTTTCCAATAAAATATACAAAGTCGATGAGCTGGTAGTTGCTGGCCGAAAGCGGCATAAGAAGCGGAAGTGAAAGATAAATCATAAGAAGCACTGCAGGAAGCGCTGAAATACTACGCACACACACACACACACACACACGCACAATATCAATGCATACATTCATAAATGTTACATGTAAGCCGTAATCTCAGGGGATGTCCTGAATGAATGGATGAATGGTTGAATGTCCTGAATGAAGCATTCGACGTCTTGCGTCAGCATGATGAGTGAAAATGAAGCGGCGACACTGTCGCAAGCTGCTTGTTTGTTGCGTATGGAACATGGTACAAAAATTACTTAAAATATATATACATACATATATATATATATATATATATCTAGCATATAAATTGATGTAACTTTGCTTGTAACAACACGCGTCAAATTTCACAAGAACAAGCAAGGCACCTAGTCGGTAGGTAAGGAAGGTTAAGAAACAGAAGCATACAAACCAAACAACTGAAGTAAAAAAAAAAAAATTCATAATCATGGCATATTATGCCGGTAAGCGTTCGTAATCAGGATTTGCCATTTACTTCAGTCTAAGCTGGAATTGACAGGCGTGTTGATGGCTAATAATTCTTGTTTCGCATTTTTTTTTTTTTAAGAGACATACGTAAGGTTCGGCAAATAGTGCCCGCAGCAGCCATTAAGGTAATCAATAATTTATTTATTTTGGTTGTTTTTTTTTTTACTATAAAATGGACAAATTTTCATCTATATATTATAAGTAGTCATTTTCTTTAATACTGATGCTCAATAACTGATAAAGTTTTATTTACTGTGTTAAATATTACTTTAATTTTCATATGTTTTTTTTTTTTTCGTTTTGCTCTTCTTTGATCTGTTCTGTTTGCATTGTTCGAAACAAGATACATTAAAACAACAGAAGCGATCGTTTGAGATTGCGTTCAATCAAATTTCCGATCGTATGCTTCTATTTTTTTATGATCTGTAAAGCAATAACAACAACAAATAAACAAAGATTTTTTGTAAGTGGTGCGTACAGCGGATACGCTCGCTCGCTGAACGATGTTTTCACTGTTGTTGAAGAAGACGATGATGAATGCAACATTAATAAAACAACAAACAACAGCGGAACTTCTGCTTTGCTTTGCTTTGCTTTGAGTTGCGCTACACTCTATATTTTTGTATGTAGGTCAGCTTGTGAATTGCGACAAAAAAAATTGTTAAAGCATTGGCAATATTAAATCAGCCGAATTAAAAATATTTCGATTAATTATCAAACTTGATAAATTGATAAACGACAAAAAAAAAAAATAATATAAAAATAAAGACGACAAATAGTCGTTTGCGCAATAGTTTACAAGAAAATTGTGATTAAATATTTTAAAAATAAAGCAAACCAAGTCGATCTGGTGTTTAACGTTATTCATTATATAAAATGGTTCAAATATTTAAAATTGAATATTGAAAACAAGCTATTTTAAACGACGATTTCGAATTTTTTTCCAAAACTACATACATCTATTAATGAATTCTGGTAGAAGAGGTAACCCAATAGGCAATTTAGTCAGAGCTCTTCAAACAAAGGCATGCAATGACTGCTATACGGTTCAAAATCTTGGAATAATTTTAAAGAAATCGTTGAACTAAAGGATTTTTTAAACCTTTTCTTATTAGAATTGATACTTTTCAAAATACTAGAAATATTTTTAAGTTAAAACTGTACAAAAATTTAGTAAATTGGGAAAGGAATTTGAATTTTGGCACGTAAGGTTTCAAATTTAATACAAAATAATTAAACGGTAAAAAAATCTTGGAGTGCTTTTTAAACCAAACGTTTCACTAATGCATTGTTTAAAGCTTTTTTTATTACAATTGATTCTTTTCAAAATGCTACAAATTTTTTTAAAGTGAAACTTCTTTGGCGGCGAGTGAAATTTCAAGGTCTCTTATTCGTGACGCTAGGCTAACGTTTTCAATTCATATGAAAATTTTAAAAAATTATTGTCGCTGCCGAGAATTGAACCCCGGTCATCGTTGCTTAAAAGTCGGCATCTATACTATTATGCCACGTAGGCACCTGAAAACAACTAAACAAAATGTAATTAAGACTGAATGCGTAACATTCTGAAAATAACATAATTAACATTAACATTACATTAACATTAACATTACAGTATTAACATAACCGTAACATTAATTTTCATCCTACAAGTATGCACGGAAAAAAATAAAAAAATAACTAAAACAGGAGCAGAACGCGTTCGTGAATATAGAGAGCGAATTAGAGATCTTAAGAATGTAGCCGCAGCTAGGTCTGCAACTAATGATGAAGGTAGGGTGATTGCAACATCGGCTGAGTTCTAAAATGCATTTTCACGAAACATCAGTGTATTTTGGTGAATCTACAAAACACACTAATGCTTTGTAAAAATGTCTTTTGGAACTCAGCCATCATCTTAAGAAAATTTAATAGCCAACCAAGTTGATACACTCAACAATCAACGTTCGCCCTCTCTCAACATAGCAATTATTATGATCAGGAAGCAGGAGGTAATAATCAATAAGATTTGTCTCTGCTTTTGGAGTCTCCTTCAACGAGTACTATGCAAATGCAATCTAACATTTAAAAAGTGACAATGTTGAGAAGACATTCGGAAGTAACTAAAACACCAACTGAACTAAAACAAGTACCGAAAATAACTGTTATTTTACAATTTTCAAATGAAAAAAATTGTTGAAAGTCTTTTACAAATATACCATTATGTTACAAATGTCCTCAGCCTCATGAATATTAAGTTCCTTTTAAATTTAAGACTGATTCTTTAAAAGTTAAAATTTAAGTGTTATTTTTTGCCTTGTATTTTTCGAGGAAAAATAAAAGTTCTTTTGACTTTTATTTTATCTTTAATTTTTTCGGTCAAAATTATCAAGCCATTTGTGTTTTTTTTTTAAAGGCCGCTTGACAGATTGAACTGTTGACACCATGTGTAAAATGTCTTACCGATGAGATGATAATAACGGTATCAATATTTTTTTAGTCGGTATAATGACTTGAACAAATATAAACTACCTGTTATTTTTGACCGAAAAGATAAACGGCAGAAAATAACTGTTATTTTCAACCGATAAAATAAGTAAAAAGTAACTGTTATTTTTGCCCAAAAAACTATAAGGCTCAAAATAACTTTTATTTTTGTCGGAAAAAAAAAACAAAGAGATAAAAGTTAATATGTGACACTTTCGATAAAACCATAGCCGATACGGCCCCTGGATGCAAATATTGAATCAACAGATTATTATTCCATTTCGTATTGATTGAATTTCTTTTCAGATACTTTTTCTCTATATTTCACACTAAAATCTCTCTTATTTCTTACTGTTAAAGAAGTTTCACTTCTGCCACGTGTACGTTGCTACACGCGAGTTTTTTTAGTCAATGCTGTACTTAAATTTAAATTTAAATGGGAATAAAATTTGTTCGCGATTTGATCCTAGCATGTGGCAAAAATAAAAATGTTACACAATGCAAGTTTTTCATTAAATAATTATAATATAAGATTAAAGCAATATAAAAATATAAAAAAAACGATATGACTGAAGATCGAACCAAGGTCACTCGATTCATCAAATCAAATCAACAACCGCTTAACCAACTGAGGCAGGGAATAACATTTATTGCGCTTGCTAATTGTGTACTTTAATGTTTACAAAATTTTAGAACTAAACCGATAAGAGTTTAAATTTTAAGCCCATGCGAGACTTGAATAAACTTGTAGTATTTGACGTGGTTTTAATTTAAATACAATTTCAGTCTGAAGTAAAAATTCGAACAATTTTCCATTTGATTGTTTATTATTATTTTATGCAGAACAAGCGAGCTGTTAAAAAAAGTTCGTTGCATTAACTTTTAATAGATTGGAGATATAAAATTATATCTTTCAAATAAATTATTTTTGAATTTTATTAATTATTTAAAAATAGAAAAATAACATCAAGGATGTAACCTTGATTTTGAAAGACAAAATAAGTTCACCTTAAATGCGTTATAGTTTTCGAACGAAAATCAAAAATGCACATTTGAGTTGTTCTCTTTTTACAACAAAAATAATTTTTACCCCATATTTTGAGAAGAGATTAAATTTTGTGGTCTCTTAAGCTATAGTTACTCTTACTTAAAAAGAAAAATTTTTGCAAATTTTTTGAAGTTTACAGATCAGAATTAAATACAAGAAAGAAATAATGAAATCTATCTCTTATCATTTGGTTGAAATACAACGACATTAGCTGTGTTTTTTATCAAGCGAGAAGTTAAAAAACAACCGCTTATCATATGTATACTCGCTTAAATAACACAGGAAACTGTTAGTCGCTTAAAAGTTTGCCGACCAAACGGAAAAAAATGCTTCCAAGTTATGTTTCAATAATTGTATAAATTTCCTACAAAGGTGGCAACTATATCTGATTGCTAGTCAATAGTGATGTAAGAAATGAAAATTTTTTGTACCAAATACTTTTCACGAAATACTCATAATTTGCTTTAGATCAATATTTCAATAAAAATACATAATAATTTAACAGGTAAGATAAACAAAATTTATCAAATATACTCATTATGTAAAACTATGTTACTTGCTTAAGCTTTTAGCACTGAAAATCTTTTGAGTATCGGGTTGGTTTTCAGAACCGAGTCTCCAATGCTTAAAATCTAAAAATTTCTGCATCACTAATTGTCAAAACTTTGATATATAAAATAAATTTGTCAAAAATTGTTTACAAAAATTTGATCAGAACATAAACAACGTTTTTGACTTTTCAGAAAATGCTTCCAAGTTTTAAAAAAATTCTTAAGCGAGTAAGCAGTCGTTTTTTGACTACTCGCTTGGTAAAAAACACAGCTATTGTTAAAAAAATACAACGACAATGTTAAAAAAATACAACGACAATGTTAAAAAATTCATTAAAAATAGTTAGAGCTTCACAGCAAAGAGAATATATTATATATATTATATATTCTCTTTGTTCACAGTGATTGTTATCACATTTGACAGAAAATGTAACAAACTTTTAGAAATAATTAAAAAAGCATTGGACGGACATTAGTCATAGAACTAAGTTTAAAAGTTTAAGTTAGAATGTGATTTAAAATATTAAATTGAATAAAATAATCCCCTGAAGATGTCAACAAAAAATTGACGAAACGTCGGGAAAATATTGAAATTTTGTTTTTAATATAAAAATTGCAATAAGAAAGCACTGGTCAAAAATCTCCTAAAATCATTAAATAAAAAAAAATATATTGACATGGAAATTGAAAATTTTGAATTTCAAACACCATTTTGTACGAATTTGTCGATTGATGAATGTTGAAACTAAATTTTTTGACAAAATTTTTACTCTTGAAAAAAACTCAAATTCGATCAACTCAAAAGCTCTCTCGCAACTAAATGTCATATTCATCAAAAAGGTTTTTTTCACATTAAATCACAATGTCACATTAAAAGAAACAAAAAGTTTACACTCGCTTTATGGTCGCGTATTTTTATACCCCCACGCGTACTGCGTAAGGGGTATATTAATTTTGTCACGACGTGTGTAACACCCAAAAGGAGGCGTGGTAGGTATGAAAAAGTATATATATTCTTGATCAGCATCACCACCTGAGTTGATTTAGCCATGTCCGTCCGTCTGTCCGTCTGTCCGTCTGTCTGTCGACACGATTACAGCCGTAATTTTGAAGATATCGTAATGAAATTCGATATTTTAAAAAACTAAGGTCAAGTTCGAGAATGGGCTAAATCGGATGAAAACCACGCCTACCTCCCATACAACCCCAAAATTGAAAACTCTGCAAAGAAGCTAATATTAAAGCTACAATACTGAAATTTGGTATATGTATATTTAATGTCAAAACTAAGATGTCATAGGAAAATGGGCGTTATCCACCCACTAACACGCCCACCTCCCATACAACCCCAAAATTGAAATATCTATAAAGAGGCTAATATTAAAGTTACAAGACGGAAACTCGGTATTTGTGTTTTCAATGTCAAAAATGAGGTGTGTTAGAAAAATGGGCGTCATCCACCCACTAACACGCCCACTTCCCATACAACCCCAAAATTGAACAATCTATAAAGAGGCTAATATTAAAGTTACAAGATGGAAACTCGGTATTTGTGTATTTAATGTCAAAACTGAGGTGTGTTATAAAAATGGATGTCATCCACCAATTAACACGCCCACCTTCCTTCCATACAACCCCAAAATTAAAAAATCTATAAATCTATAATTCTATGTCGAAACTGAGGTATGCTAGAGAAATGGGCGTCATACACAATCTAACTCGCCCACCTCCCATACAACCCCAAAATTTAAAACTTTATAAAAAGGCCAAAAAGCTCTCCAATTTAAGATTCTTCCAACCTTAAGAATCGGCCGTGGGGGTATTTTTACTTCGGCCAAGTCGAAGATATAGCTTACTAGTTTTTTTTAATTTTACTTTATCAAATCATTGCCAACTACTTGAAAAAAATTTATCTTTAGATATATTTATATATACAACACTTTTAATAAGGATCTCTTGACTTTTTTGTGTAACAGTAAAAATATTGCAAAATTTGAATACAAATTTTATGAATATGAATAAAATTCATAATTGATAAAAGTTCTAAAAAACAATTTTCGTACAATTTTGAAACAATATGCTTAATATTGGTTTCTCCCTTAGTCCCGTATAAAAAAACTAAGAATTTTCCGGAACATTTCCCTAAAACACGAGACTGTCCCGGGAAAAACTGAACAGTTGGTCACCGTACCTTTAGAGCAAAATCGTTTTTTTATTCACTGTGTTTTCACAATGGACCAACTGACTAGAAAAACTGGACATAAATTTATATAAACTAAAAAGAAAAGGGTTTTTGAGGTGACCCATTTCGAATTTGATAATAAAATATACAAAACTATATAATGTGGCGCCCGAAAATTATGTGTAAAATTCGATTTGTATAAAATTCGACATATGCTTTGGGGATGATCGCTTATTTCGAATCTGATGTAAAAATAAACAAATTAACAAAATAGAGTAATCAATGTGGCGATCGAGAACTCAAAATGTTAGAATATTAGTATAAAACCTTATATATGGATGTTTTTGGTATCGCTGATTTCGAATTTGATGTCTATTCGGCGACAGAAAATTCAAAATGTTGTTATAACCTATAAAGTTTGACATATGAGGATCCAATTTGTGGTCTTGTGTTTCATTGCAAGAAGGGTTGTACTGCATCCCTTAATTGCATAATCGTTTACAAATCTTAAACTGAAATCTGTGAAATTGATCTGATCAATGAAACAAATGCTTATACAAGTCTTAAATCGAAAGTGAAACTTAAATGTCAATCTTGAAATTGCTAATGTTGAAGAAAAGGGTGCTGAATTCACACCTAATTCTCGTAATCTGAGCTAAATGCTTTAAATCTTATAAATATGGCGACCGAAGATTAAATATGTCATCCGATTTGTATAAAATTCGACATATGGGAGGTTTTAGGGATCGCTTATGTCGAATTTGATATCAGAAATAAAAATGTAACAAAATGGGTGAATCCAATTTGGATTCAAAATGTTACCCGATTTCTAAAAAGATGGACATATGGTGTTTCTCCCAGTTGCTGATTTTGAATTTTATGAAAAAAAAAATGGTCTGTCTTATGTGGTTACCGAAGATTAAATATAATACCCGATTTATATAAAATTTGATATATTCCACACACAAT
Organism: Tetanocera ferruginea; assembly: GCA_958299015.1. Classification (NCBI taxonomy): domain Eukaryota; kingdom Metazoa; phylum Arthropoda; class Insecta; order Diptera; family Sciomyzidae; genus Tetanocera; species Tetanocera ferruginea. The sequence continues at coordinate 4,568,332 of OY282645.1, read as the reverse complement.
ACGAAAGCGTCAGAACTTAAAATTTGACAAAACTGCATTTTTGAACTAAAGTTATTAAAGATATAGACAAACGGTCTTTTATATTGATTAGGAAAAATATCAAACTTAATTTTAAAATTAATATTGTTGTTGTTCGTGTTGTTGTTGTTTTTGTATGTCATGTCAAAGTAGACCAACAAAAAAAAGGTACCCCGCTGGTTGTAATAAAAAAATTTTTGTGCTACATTTGAATATAAAAATTAAAACGGAAATATCTTAAGAATTAATGCAATTATCGTCGGTACCAAAATAAAGAGGTTCGTTCAACAAATAACGGAACTAAAGAATCCAGAAGTCAAAATTTACAAAAGCAGATATTTTTTAGGGCTTAAAATAGGTAAAATTCCGTTGTTTTAAGAGCTACCTTCATGATTCTGATACCGACGAGAATGACTGCTGCTCTAAATATGTGGTGCAAAAATTATTTAAATCGGACAATTTTTTCAATAACTTTATATTACAACAAATCGCGAAAAAGTGATTTCGAGGTAATAGCATTTAAAGTTGTGATATGTGTTTTGCATTTGGGTGTTGACTATCAAAAATAAAAAGATTCATCCAAATCGGACCATTGGTTTCTGACAAATGAGGCGGAAATTGACCGAAGACATGGTATTCAAAAAAGTATTAAAATAATTCTATGGTAATGGTAATGGTTTAATGTAAGCATACTTTTGGTAAATAAAATATATTTCATTAATTTTTTTTGATCTTTTTTTTTGCAAATAGGTAGTTTCTTGAACTTATGTAACATAATATTTCCTGAGCCATGCATTCTAAGAGAAAAAAAATAACGATAAAATAGCTCCCAACTGTATGCATATTTGAAAAAACACAAAATCAAAATTTTGAGAAAACACACAAAAAAAACATTGCATTAGTATTTTGCTTGCAAGAATACATAACAATGTGTGAAAGAAGGTAGATCAGGTAGATCAAAGATAGATTATGTAGACTGGGCTACATAAAAAAATTCGCCAAAAAAGAACTACTTATTGGATTTGCTTGAAATTTTCACAGTTCCCAATATTATGTTGATTCATATAAGCAAAAAAAACTTTTTTTTTGAAGATAAAAGGTGGTCTTACGTTCAAGTTCAAGGCTTTGAGCGAGTCTCAATCATGATATTCTTTTTATATCGTTTCAAGAATATTTTATTGGTTATGCAATTTTTAAATGTACGTTCTTTGGAATGATTTGTTTGTAAGTTTAAAATTGTGTTTTTTTTCACTCTTTTCTATAGGGTGTTTCTCTCAACAATCATACCGACTACAGAGCAAAACAATCAATACATTGTAAATCATTTTCAACTTCAAACGATCAAGTTCTTTTGTTCGTCAATGTCGGGAAGCTCTCTTAAAATGTGTTTGTTTTTTGAAAATATTGAATTTCTTGAATAGTTTATAAATTAATGCTTCTTAATCAAAGTGTTCTTTTCTGCGTTGTTTTGTTTGTTTGTTTGTTTGCTTGGCATTAGAAGAGTGCGAGTTACAAATATTAAGAAGATTTTGTTTATTATTTTTTTTTTGTCTTACATTGTTTGGAAGACTGACTGTATCTACTGATAATAATTGAAATAATGCTACACATTTTGATAAAGCGAAGATAATCTGCTAGTATTAATCATGAGTAACACGGTGTGCTGTTAATAGCTACACCCAAAAAAATATGTATTAACATTTAAGAAAATTATCTGCCTATTTAAAAAAACTTTTATTTTTGCGTCCAATAAGATATTTTTTAATATAATAAGATGAATGTTGTTATAAATAAAATTTTTTTAGCCCTGAAATCAACAAGAATGTTTTCATATGATAAGACAAAAACGTGGAAAATTTTTTATTGTCATCTTTAAAATGTCGTATCTCTCTAATAACAAGATCCTCACGTTACATGAAAATTTTTTATATTAATATAAATTCTAATTCTTTTCTTCGCACAACCTTTCCAGTATATCAGCAATTCATTTTGAGAAAGATTTTAGAGCCTCTTGTGTTCCGCACTGTCGATTGTTTCTAATATTTCAAAGAAAACAAATATGGCGATTCTTAGAAAATAATAACTATTGCTAATAGCACTTTACCAGGTAGTTCCTTGGGCGTTGTAAGATTGGTTCTGTAATAAAACCACTTTTTGCTTATAAGCAAAAGTTGGTTAATATATAAAATATATTTTACAATAAATTGAACAATACTACTCTTTTTAGTAATACAACAATATTTTTTGGGTGTAGTGTAGGTTGTAGGCCTGGTTGAGTGCAACAGGAAACAGTGACTAAAGCAGTGGGTGACAAGGGTGCGATCTTCACATGGCAACGTGTCTGACTGCCTCAACTTGGCGAGGCCAGGCCAAACCTCCACGTGGTATCTCCTGGAAACGCCAAACTAACACCCGTTAATTAACGGTTAATTTCATCGACGGGCACCTTTGGCCTGCAAGCAAAGGTTGAGCGTTGGGTTTGAAGCCCATCACATATAAAAGCATTTCAATGAAAAAAATAAGAAAGAAGGAGAAAAATTATGCCCAAATCTGATGACGACTACCGCAAACAAAAAACTGATAATGATCTTCGAATATGCACCTGGGATGGCGCCTCTATCCAACTGATTGATAACTTGGAAAGATATACCAAATAAGTCCTTATTTGCACAATACTTAGTTAAAAACTATCTCTTACCACTTTAGTAATAAAAAAACGAGTTTAACACAAAAATTGGAGGCCACAAATACTTACATATTTGTTGGGTAAGTCAAAAATATATGCAAAAAAAAAAAAGGAAGAAAATGATGAAAAAAAAGACACACTATTGCCAACTGTAATCAAAGCGCAACAACACACGCACATTGTATTCCCCTTGGGAACAATGCTTTCCCTCAATGATTGTTTGCAGATGAATGAATTTCGCCAGGGAGCTATTTATAGTTCAGCGTAGCATCTAGCGCGGAAGATCTCAAGCGCGTAGCAATGGATTGCTGGGCGTAACGTTGCGGTTATGTTGCGGTGTCAGAAGGACCGGGAACTGCAATTGTATTGACAGTTTCTCTTTATCCATTCATGGTTTAGCTAGTTGTTGATATAAAAATAAATAATTGTGGTTCTCTATGATGATGCTGATGTTGATGATGATGATGCTGATGTTGATGATGATGATGATGATGATGTTGATTATGATGTTGATGATGATGATGATGATGGGATGAACAACAAAGCGAACGCTCATCATACACACGAAGAAACTAAAAATAAAGTGCGTTGTCACACCCGCTTCCTACACATGTTTCCTGCCTAACATCTTCGTTGTTCTGCGTTTACTTGACTTCATTTATTAGATTGTTTTTTTAAGATATGACTTCTGACAAAAACGGAAAAAGCCATGCCTTGCAAATTTTTGACAAAATTCTGTTTAGACCCAGGCAAATTCCATAGACCCGGCTATATATTACCTTTTATATATAATATTACCCTACCTAAGGTAAGTATAAACATATTGATACAAAAAGGATTCTAAATTTATTTCTAGAAACAACTGTAGTAGCAACACTCAAAAAAAAAACATTGACAAAAGATTTTGTTGACTATAAAATGAGAAAATAAAATCTTCAATACCAACAGGTTTTCATACATTAAAGATCATTACAATATTACTGTTTTCTTTTCTTAACTAAATAGTATGGATTAGTTAAGTTTTAGAGTAGATTCTTATCTAGGATCCAAATACAGGATTATTTTAACGATTTTTCTTCCTAAAAGAAAGTAAACGAACATCTGAGTTTTTAAAACTTGATTTATTGACTCTTATATAGTATAGAAAAAATACTTTTTTTTGCATTGAAGTGTCATTGGAAGTGATAATACACGTTTCTCAACAAAAATGCAAACAATTTTAGCGCTCTTTAAACTTAACTTGACTGAATCGGTTAGTCAAGTCTGCCTTGGTTGAAAAATTGTGTGATAGACAACATGCTAATTTCAATCTAAGGAATCCTTAACTTAATAAGTCAGCTATGAATTGATGAATTTTTAATTTAATTTGATTTGAAATGAGAAAAGAATTGAAAAAGATTTAAGAGTATGACCATGACCTGGCTAAGATTCAAGTAGTCATGCACGCTTACTAGAGTAGGTCGCATTATATGGGGGAAAAAATAATGTAAAATGACACCCCCTAGAATGAAAGCTTACATCGAAAGTGTTTCGGTACCATAAAATCTTTTTTTTTTTTTGGGTTAAGCGAAAAACAGCCTAAATGGTCTTTTAGTTATAAGACATTAGTATTTTAGTTATAACACTAGTTGTTTCCCGTCAAAAATGACGGCCCGGTTTTAATAAAGGAAAAAACATGAAATATTGATTTTCTTTAAGTTGAATTAGAAATTAGCGTGGTCACATTAGTGGTGACCGTGGCATGTAGGTTAAGTGTGTGGCTTAGCATGCTCGGAGCCCGGGTTCGATCCCAACCGCGGCGAAAAGTTTTTTCAATAAAAAATTTTTCTGATCGGTCATCACCTCTCTGCAGACAATGGCAAACCTCAGAGAGTAAATAATGCCATGTAAAGCTTCTTGAGAAAATAAGCCGTTCGGAGTCGGCATAAAACATGTAGGTCCAGTTCTCGGTCAATTGTGTGCAAACATTTAATAACACACACAACACAATTGATCATAAGAAGCTCGGTCAAAGTCCTTTCAAGGGCTGAAATGGCCAATTTGTTTTTTTGTTTTTTAGGTCACATTTCTATTTTAAATTGTGCAAATAACAATTTTTAGTTCCATATATTTATAAAATACCTTAAAGTAAAAACGGAAATTATAGTAGGTACGACGAAATAGGTTCAACAAGTTTTTGTAAAACTGAAAATTTCAAAATAAAACCAACAAAAACAAAAATTGAAGTTTCAATAAATCACAAAATAAAAATGCCTAAAAATATGCTATCAAATTTAAAAAAAATCAAGCGTTCCGCATTCACATTTACGGAATTCTGTTATTGTAATTGGTATTTTTAGTCATTAGTATCCTAGTGCGTGAAGTGCAGTATATTGTTGGATAGGTTCTGAAAAAATACTAAATCGTGTTCTTCGCTGTCATTGGTTTCAGATATTATTTCAAGTAGATATACTGAACTCTATGATCGGACTAAAAATACTTTTGTTATAACTAAAATACTAAAAATTAGGTACGTGACGAATGTCATTTAGCGGATGCGGATCTATAAAATGCTTTAATGGAGGATACGTATGTGAATAATCGAAATTCAGATTCGCGGATGCGAATAAAATTATAAAACATTTTTAAGAATTGATCATATTCATTTTTTACGTAAATACCCGTTTAATATAAAATAACGCATTTATAATAAAAAAATTCAAACACATACAAGTTCATTTAATAGAAGAACTTAAAAAATTCAATTAAGTATTGAATTTCAACGACTTTAATAGTTCTTCATCTTAAATGAAGATGCGGATGTGAATTGCAAATTTTTGCATTTTGTATGCGGACCTCCTTCACATCCCTACTAAAAATAATTTACCATCAAAACATTTCTCGGTAACGACTTCAGTAAACGTTGCGAATTGTCTTTATAATAATCTAATATATAAATTTTATATTATAAAAATATCGTGTCACGGTGTTAGTGTTTGAACTCCTCCGAAACGGCTGAACCGATTAAAATTACATTTTTTTTGTATATTTGGTAGTTATGAGAATAGGTCGTAAAGTATTTTTCACCGTGGCATGCAGGTAAAGTGTTTCGTGGTGATCTTGGCATGCAGGTTAAGTGTGTGGCTTGGCATGCTCGGAGCCCGAGTTCGATCCCTAGTCGCAGCGAAAAATTTTTTCAATAAAAAATTTTTCTGATCGGTCACCACCTCTTTGCAAACAAAGGCAAACCTCAGAGAGCAAAAATAATGCCATGTAAAGCTTCTTGAGAACATGAACTTTAGTCGTTTGGAGTCGGCGTAAAACATGTTGGTCCAGTTCTTGGTCAACTGTGTGCAAACATTTAATAACATACATAACACAATTGATCATTAGAACCTCGGTCAAAGTCCTTTCAAGGGCTGAATTGGCCAATTTGTTTGTTTGTGTCTTTGTATATTTCACCATTATACCAGCTAGGGGCGTGGTACTTTTTTAAGAACAAAAATTTTCAGTTTTACTTCCGACCTATGCACATCATTACACATGTACAAATCATATACACACATTAATGAAATTCGGCCCGAACTACTCTACTCAGTCGTGCCCTTCGACTGGCAAATATGAGCGATCTTTGGAAAGGGGCGGCATTGCACCGCCTTTACAATTTAATTCTTGATTTTTAAAAAGATTTGGAACTGATGTAACTTATTGGCCACGTATTTCAATTATAAATCTGACACGGGCATTGGAAAGTGGGCGGAGCCATACAAGTCAAATTTTCGATACAGAATAGCTAAGGAAGTAAAAGTCACAGTACATTTAAACTCAGAAAAGATTTATTGTTTGGTGGTGTCATGCTACAAGGTATGTGGCTCCACCCATATAAAACAAATTTTTTAAATTTAATTGCTTTGGAAATAATAGTCACAGAACATAGAAACTCGATTTAGAGTTACTACTTGGTGATATCAACTCCGCCTGGTGGTGATGATGGTAAGCCACTAGCCTGCCCCAAGCCAGTGAAAAGGAGGAGAGTTGTGTCATGCGTATTTGTACAACGGTTCAATAATGTATGTCACGTAAAAGATAGGTTGCCATGAGCCCTTGCTTTGAGATGCAAAATCATGGAAGTGGGGCATAAAATCTGGTTATTGTACCTGCGTATCCGTAGCAAATGATATAAAATATGCTGTTAGCACGGGGATAGTCAATTAACCTGGTTAAGCCAAGATAATTACTGGTTTGAATAAAATCTGATATATCTGTAAGGGTATAAGAGTATAAGTGATGAGAACGAACAAACTTCCAACGATAGGCTCATGTATGCCGGAAAAATTGGTCTCATGGAGCATAATATGATCCTGTGTTCTGGCATGCTATGCATTTGGTTAATGTTGTATGCTGGCTTAACCATTTGATTTAGATAAGGCGGTCAGCTTTGGAAAAACAAATAAGTGTTCAACAGTATATTGAATATACTAGAATGCTAATATGGCTCCAAGTTGGTCTGATTTTATTAGACATCTTGAGAAGTCTTAGTAGTATTTATGCTGGGATACTATGATAAGCTTGCTTATCAAGTCTTATGTGTCAAAACCATTAAATTCATTTCCGGTTTTATTGAGTGCCCATTCCAAGGTGGAAATCCTTTTGCCGGGGGACTATCGTGAGCTGGACCTTTGGGGAGTTTCGTGCTAGCTGTGGTAAGCTAAATGTCGCAAGCTAGACAAGTAGTCGGCGTGGCGTTGCGTCTCAGTACAACCAGGCTGGCATATCCTATATGCAAGAGATTTTAGATAGGTCTCGCTCCTCACCAATGAAGGTGGATTGAATTTAACCTCAAATTAAATGTACACAATTTCTTACTATGGTTGTCGGATTAGTAAATTATTTTACCCGAAATGATAAATGGCACCTTATCATAGAACGATATAAGTTTTGAAAACCTGATTTCCATAGGGTACGGGTCATGCCCGGAAAGTAATTAATTTTTATATGGCGATAATGGCGATCGAATTCTGCATGATATGAATGAAAAGAAGGATTGCTCAGTAGAAATCTTGGGTGCTGAGTGCCTGGAAACTGGTCGATAAATTTAATAATATTCCAAAAACCATTGGACTTGAGAAAGCAACTTCTAATACACATGACGGCCCTATGATCCTGCACACCGGCAGTTTCGATAGATGTGAGTCCTGAGAATGCGTCTGTTGAGAGTTGATTTCGAAAGTCCATGACTTCTCGCCTTGGGGCAAGTACAGTTAAACCGAACAAGTTTGGTGATATCCTACTACTCGGTAATACTCGGAAACTATAAAGGGTGCTGGACAAGGGGTTTGACTCCTTCCATAAAAGACAATTTTCTTATATATAATAAGTAGCTTTGGAAATAATGTTCAAAGAATATTGAAACTCAGAGTGGAGTTACTATTTGTTGATGGCCTTCTATTGGCCAAACTAGAATAACGGGCATTGGACAAGGAACTCGGAGTTGAGAACCAGTCAAGTCCTGAAACAGGAACTCCGAGTTGAGGCCAAAGATATGCGGAAAAGACTACAGGAGCGTAAAGAAAAGTGGACGCACTTCTAGAATAAAAGTGAAGAAGCCTCTTTTGACTGGTAAGCACTGAATGTAAAGGCAAGAAGTCGCAAAAAAGTATTAGTTCTTCACCGTTAATGATTTTTTGAAGGCAAAATGGTCAGATGAAATTAAAATAAGCCGTATTGGGTCAGATTAGAGCTTAGGATTATTTGTCAGTCATTTTAATTTAAAGGTGGTGTAATGATACGCTGGAAATGCTAACGTGACCATCAATAGCCTTATAAGAACTTTTGATTAAAGTAATATTTTGGAAGACTTGTTTTTACCTACCTTGGATATATTTGAGATATCATGTAGAATAACGAACCATAGCACAGTGCTAAAATAACAAAGAGGTGGTTTAATGAAAATTGGACCAAACTTCTCGAATGGCCAGCGCGGTCTTCCTATAAGAAGCCCAATGAACATATTTGAGCCATCCTAAAAAGAACTACCTTCCCAAAAAAAAAAAAAAATTCTCTTAAAGATTTTAATGAACATTCTCAACGAGCGTTACTTGCAATGCAAAAAATTAATCCTGACATCTTGGAAAATCTTGTAATAAGTATGCCGAAGTTTTAGACTTTGGTCGTGTATTGAATAGTTTAGACAAAAAAGTTGCCACACTCCCTTATACCACCTATAAGCCAATAAAAATGGCATTTTTCAGACGCATTTTGGCGAGTGATACTTAAATTTGATATTTTAGTTCGTATGCTTATAATAGCCATATTTGATTTGGATTTATATACCGAGTTAAACGATGCCGTAACGAGTAACTTACTTCATGGACCATACATCATTATCCCAAATCCCCATTTATGGCTGGGAATAAGTGCATAAAACGATTTCCTTACCATTTCTCGTCGAAACGATCTGTGGGAACGACGAGTATTCTCTGTACCGCCATCGCTCTCCTATTGACAAAGGAAGATTATTGATGTTAAAAGTCAAAGTGAAGATGTTTGTTCGATAACCGATGGATTGTGGTACAGAACTCGCTCCTGTTAAAAACATTTCAAACACACATCAAGGCGAAGTATTGTAATTTCATCAAATCGATAATGTACGTTTTCAAATACGTCAATACCGGCAGTATATATTCACGTTCTTAAAAAACAAATGCACTTTTTGATGTCTGGGAAAGTACACAACACATTTATTTAGTTGAAGTCTTTAACTTAACCATTTTTCAACCTCTCTTTTCTTAATAATATTCTTATTCTAATTTCTCTAATTTCTAGTTTAAAGTTTAAAGTTAATGTTTGTAAATATGTATGTAAATATATGTTTATGTGTTTTAATATATGTATGTTTATATAACCTAGGTAATTTATATTACTATATAGCTAAAATGTAAGGGTGACATCATTTCTTCATACGATTCATTATAAGAACTTGCAAAAAGGGGGAAAATGAAAACCCCCTAAAATAAAACTCAGACGCAAACTTTCAAAAAGCCGATACACATATATTTGTTTTAGGTTCACTCTAGTAGAATCCTTTGTCGGAATCTTGTTATTCTTAATGCGTTAAACAGTGTTAATGCATGGAGGACAAAATTTTTACAAATGCTTATTGAGTTATGAAGAGACAAATTTAGAGAACAATTACTTTGTGTGACGAATCCATATTTGACGGGAAGAACCTCCTAGAAGGATTATTAAAAGTTAAACATTTATTGTATTTTTAGTGAACATTCGCGAGCAATATTGTCCGTCTACATGTTAAGACAATACCTTCAAACATACGTACGTATGGAGTGATGCGATGCGTTCATATTATTTTGCATAGTTTTATTATGCACTGCATATGACAAGCGGAAGTTGGCAATACCGAAATAGGCAATGCGCTTCCGGTGTCGTTATTCAAACATAACAAAAAACATAAAAACAAAAAACACAAAAAAAAAGAGTGCAGATTTTAAAATCATTTCTCATTAAACCGCAAAATTGGTAATCTGCTAGTTGCCATGACCACAACGACGACGTGGAGCATGGTTGTTGCCATTTTTTTGGTGTTTTTTTTTTTCATTTTTCTTGTCTTAATGCCTTTAAATCTTCTATTACGCAACGTAGAGAGGCGCAGCTTGATTGTTAAAAATAATATGCAGTTATGATGAATGCAGCAAGTTCGGTCGTGTAGAGTGCCGCATGCCGCATGCTAAAGCAATTAAAAATAGAATTTTTCATTTGGCAAACACTGCAGAACTTTTTATTTATTTATTATGTTTTTCATTTTGCTTTTGTTTTTTTTTTGTTCATCTTCTTCTTTACCCATGAATGCAGTTGACAGTGCATTATTTGGTGTTTGCTACAATGTTAAATGCACTAAATATTTGCATGTGCGGTACAGTTGGGCATTATGGAATCATAAGCTGTAATGTTTTCAAAATTTTTCAAATCAGATGTTTAAAAGAAAAAACAATACTTTGGAGAAAAGCTAAAGAGATAACTTATTATTTACATGGAAGGAGCAACCTTTTTCTTTCTTAAGGGGATGGTACTGTTTTAAAAAATTGTTGAGACATTTAATTTTTTATATTTTTTCTGAATATACAACATTTTTAGTGTAAAAAATTTCAAGTTAATCGTGCTTAAACTAACGAGGATACAGCGTTTTAAGTGAACGAACCTCATTGACGAATTACGAATAACCATAGCGGATGAACAAGCGAAAACAAATACAAATAAAGATAGTTGAATGCCACGCAGGCAAGAGCAAAAAAAATGCATTGGACATCCTGAATGACAGTGTTTACCTATACGGAGCTGGCATTGATGATTAAAGAATACAAAATTATGCCCTGTTATTGATTTTTATTTTTTTATTTTAGCTCAAAAACACTTTAAGGGGGGACATGACATTGGTCGTTTTTTTAAATTGACTTTTTTATAATTTTGTATTTTAGTAATTATTCTTAAGATTCTAAGATTTTCATTTCATGGAAAAATTCTTACGGGTTCAAAAGTTACAGCCGGATTAGTGAGAGCGCATTTTTAATTTTCGCTAAAAAACACTTTAAAGGGGGACTTGACATTGGCCGTTTTTTTAAATTGACTTTTTTATAATTTTGTATTTTAGTAATTATTCTTAAGATTCTAAGATTTCCATTTCATGGAAAAATTCTTACGGGTTCAAAAGTTACAGCCGGATAAGTGGCAGCTGTACCTACTTACAAACTTTGAACGCGTTTAGCTCGAAACCATGTTTTTCGTACTGTTTGCGGCACTAGCGGATTAATTTTTTGAGGAAATTTTGTGTTTTTGTATTTTTTTAAACTTGATTCGTTATCGTATGACACGAGCTTTTTTTAAATTTTTTTTCGATTTTTTATGAATTTTTAAAGTCAATATATTTTTCGAAAAAACACACTTTCAATTTTGGAACATCACCAAAAATTTAAAAAAAAATTTAAAAAAAGCTCCTGTCAAATGAAAACCAATTTTTTTTAAGATTAAAAAAGTCATTTTTTTCCAAATCGGACAATTTTTGCGACTCACAGCGCTGCCTCTTTTTTTTCTCTGCCGCCAGTTTGGAGCTCTAAAAAAACAATGTTGGAGTGAAAAACATATTTTTTTCTTGTCTTAAGCATACTTAAGCCATAGTCTATAGAGAGATTCATTTGTTGAGGAAGTTTCTTTAGTTAACAATATCTAGTTATGATTCCGGTCATCGTTCTTAAGTTATTTTTCCTTATGCTGGCAAGGAACTTCAATTTCCTTGGTAATAGTTCCGGGAAAATTACTTTAGTGTAGATCTGTCCTAAAGAGTTCTTCCAAGAATCTTGAGATTCGCGGAATGAGGTTATTTTGACGTGGTGCTTGAAGAGGTTCATACCAATAATGGTTCATTTCAGAGGTTTAAAGACAGCTTGCCTATCAGAAAAGACGAAAATAGTTTTGCCCCTAACATTATTTAGATTGTTCATTCTGATACATCTGTTAATGGCAAGGATTTTCGCTTGAATGATTGTGGTATGCTGACCTGTGCTGCAGAAGTGGCTCTCATTGAAGTGTCCTCCAAATATTCCAGCTCCAGTACTGCATTCTCAATTTTGGAACCGTCCGTATACCACACAAGGTCGTTTTTGAATGGGTTTAGTTTCTCTTGTTCCCAGTTAGATCTGGGAGGGATAACTACGATGAAGTTTTTGTTTAAGCAGGTTTTGGGAAGCATGTCATCTAAGGGCATGCAGAATTCCCTTCTCGCTTTAGGGTTATTATTAAGGTAAGCTGTTAAAGGGATGGCTTGGGACAATGTTGTCCATATGGAAAAGTCTGTGCAGGCTAAGCTTCACCTCCATCTGCATGTTAATGTACTACAGACGCATATGATATTGTATGTCTAACGATAAGTGTGTAGAGATTGTACATCATCTTAAGGCTTATCCTAGTTTTTGCTGCATATTCTTCTGCAGGCCCATAGAGGGGCTGTTGATTTGCTGATAATGCGGTCTATGTGGAGGTTCTAGGGCAGTTTGGACCAGGACTGTGATTAAAGAAACTGTGCTTATTGGACCGCCGGACTTCCGTAATCATGTTCAACAATTAAGTTCATTTGAATGAGCGCTGCTTTTGGCATAGTGAGATGATCAAAATAACCGTAAAGCAAAAGTTGTAAAGTTGTAAAAACTCAAAAAATTTTCTTAGTTATTAATAACATGTTTTTAAAATATGTCCATTGACAAGGGTTGCATTTAAAGCAATTAAATTGGAGAATTCGAAAGTTGAACCAACATTTTTTTTTTTATTTTTAAATGATAATTTTTTTCTAATATTTGGCTTTCAGAGCAAACGAAACAAACAAATTCAGAGCAAACAAATTCTGTATATTTTTTTATGGGCTGGTTAAAAGTTTTCAGGCTTTTTTGGAAATTTATGTTTTCCTATTTTTGGCAAACTCAAAACGCTTTGTTCTTTTTTGAGAACATTTTTTGATATTGCTTGTGGATATCACTTGTTGGAAGCCAAAAACTGACTTCCACCTAAACCATCAAAAACGTTATGCGAGTTAAAAATTAAAGCCGATTGTTTGTTCTTCATTTCTTGACATGTGTATAAAATAATAAACTGAACCCTATTCATGGTTAAGGTACGACAAATGTTGCTTAGCACCTTCGAAGCCATTAACTGGAGATATACAGAAAAATGTTCATATCTGATGTTACGTTTTAAACGCAATGACTTGCGAAATCAGTTAATAAATGCATTGTTCAGCTTATATATGAGGGTAGTAAAGCATAAATGACACAAATATTATTGAACAAATAAAGAAAACCACACATAGTTTGGTTGTAGGATCCTTTATAAAACACTTACAAAAAAAAAAAAAAATGCATTGTCAGCATACGAAATGCCTTATGTAGGGTGTTTGAAGAAATATTAATACTTTTGGTAACATAAATATTACCGGCTTAACTGATTGGTTTTTTACTACATGCTTTATTAATATATTAATTCGTTGTGAACCTGCTGCTGGTGTTCAATGCTGCAGCCATGATTCAGAGCATTTCTTGACATCACAGCAACATATGTACATACATACGTATCTTTACATACTGGAAACTACTTTTCTGTATGTTAAGTTGTTTTTTTTTTTTTTTTTTTTTTGTTTTACTTTTTCATTTTCATCTTGTGAAGTAAAGTAAGAGTTCATGAACTTCATTGTGACAAAAATAACTGCAAAATGTGCAAAATGCACCCAGTAAACAACCCAGTAAACAACGTTATGATACAACCGACTGTTGAACTCTATATTGAGTTAACAGTGATTTGTTAAAGCTAAGCTTATTACAATGTTGTTGTTTTTGATATAAATTTTTTTTCATTTTGCAGTAAGACCGACCTTGTCTGATTTGGTAGAGTACCTTGAGTATAACTGTGCCCTTGGTTAAGTTAGATTGGCGTGATATTTAAGAAAAAAAAATTGTTTTTTTCCGAATGGTCGATTTTACGTTATTACACTTTAACTTTTTCCATGTCATACCCAGGAAACTTGGTATTGATGTTTATGTACACCCAGGACGTGTAGTATTGGTATCCGTCCTCGGAAACGCCCAACTTCAACTCACTATAGTATTAACATGGCTATGAAATGGCTTATATATGAGATTCAACCATTAAATTTGGTATATGTGTGTGTGATGTTGAATCAAAGTTGTATTTTTTGTCTTAAATAGGCGTGATTAGTTTTACGAACACGACCACCTCCTAGAAAAATTTTTGATCAATTTTGGCATGAATTCTTAGATACACTGCTATTAGAAGACATTCTAAAAATCCAATTGTGCTTCACCTCAGCCTTATTGGAAAGTGCTTTAAGGAGGCATTCTTATAAGCTTCTTAAAGGTGATTTGAATAGCTTCCAAGAATGCTTCCATGTTATGGCTCGTGCATAGCAATGGTTGAATATTTTCTAATAAGCATTTTGTTTTATATCCTCTGAATCATGGAATGCCTTCTTAAAGTTTTCCTGGAAAAAACCCACTAAAATCAATTCATTGTAGGCCTCAAAGAAGTAATGGCACTTACGACTTTCTCTTCCACTTTACCTTCTTTTGAAAGCACTTTTTTTTGCTGGGGTCATATACAATCTAATATAGCAAAAATCTATAAAATCAAAAAGAAATAAAGAAAGTACTCATAGTTTTTGGAAAAGTTATAGGCAAAAAACTTGATTTTTTGGCCAAAAAAAGGGTTCAGGAGAACCAAAACCGCTCCATGGGGATTTCTCCGATCCAAAAAAAAAATTATGTAGAAATAGTTTTTTAAAGTCCCTCTAACTTTTGAGTCGGTGTCCGGATGTCCGGATGATTTTTTTTTTTCTCCATACAAAATCGATCCGGCTTACTATTGGTATAGTAATTGAATGAACCTAAAAACTAAATTTATTAAAGCATACGACTATTGAAATTCTTGAGAATAGATCTTCATAAGTTTTGCTTTTTCAATTTGTTGAAAGTTTTCAATGATCTTATCAACGAGGCTTGATTCGTGTAAACCTGTTAAACTGAATGATTATTTTTACGAAAAATGGGACATTAATCAAGCATTTACATGGTTTAAAATAATTTTAAAACAACTTTAGTCAGAGTTTCGTGAACAAATTAATGGTGCTAAGTTGGAGTCTGCACTGAGACAAAATTACATTAAAATTTAAAGAAAAAATTTCAAACTTAAAGTAAATGTGCACGATTTCTAGCCGGCGAAAATTTATTTTTAATTAAAAGAAAATGTTTTGAGTCTTATTTATTAAGAAAGCTGCATTGATTCTAATTACTCGTCTTTTATTTTTTAAATGAAAATATTCATTTAAAATATAAAAGTTTGTGTGAAAATATAAAAATTCTTTGAATATTCAGTTGTCATCAACTTAAAAATATTCTTTAATGAAATTTTATCATTGTTTTGGAAGTTCAAGTTTAGCCGAGTGTGCTGGCGTTCGAGTCTAGCAACTCGTTTGACCTGGGTTCAATCCCCAACAAGAACACCAAATATTTTTTTTTTGACGACGGTTTTTTTTGACGAAGCAGTTAATGAAACCGAATTAGCATTTCAATAATTAAATTGAAATTTTTGCTACTAACATAGCCAAGATTCGAAACCACGTCTTCCGCGTGACAGTCTAGCACGCTTTCATTGAGCTTTTGTGAGATATTGTATATATCTTTTAAAATATTAGTTTTATTGAATCATGCTCACAACCGAGAGCATCATGTCTTATTGCTCATTCGTACATCATCGACAAGCAACGATTTCGTTTTGTAGCATCAAAAAGAAATAAAGAATATTACTTTTTGTTTTCTTTTAAAGTAAAGTAGATTCCTTTAAAATAGCTTTGAAAAGTAAATTACATTAAATTTAAAAGAAAATTCAGTACATTTTTTTTCTGTGTAACAGCCTCACACCTCAAGGTCTTCCTCAAGTCAAAAATAATTCTGTTTGATTACTTTTACGAGTTGATCACTAAGTATTTTTAAGTAAAGATTTGTGCGCGAAGAATTTACGAGTAAATCACATATATAAAGCTTGTTCGCGTAGTGATTTTCATAAGCTTGAATAATTTATATTCACAATTTAACAGAAGAGTAAACAGACCGATTAACAGAAGAATAAACGTTTAAATATTAGAAAAAATATTTCAACAGATATCGTATCTGGTAATTTAAAAAAATTATTTATTCATCTTCCTATTTCTAATGAGATTTGACTAAGGGCTTGTCGTTCTGCCCAAAATAAATGCAATTTAACGATATAAAAAAAACTAAATTGGCCATTTGAGCCATGAAATGATCAATGTCTATTTATTGTTTTAAGCAATTTATCGAGAACTGTACCTGCCAACTCCGAACGACTAATGTTCATATTCTCAACAAGCTGTACATTAGGCCGTATCGAAAAATTTAGATCGTATTTTTAGAGGCCTCAAAAGTTGCATAGGCTTGTCAAGATCACCCAAAAAAAATTTTATAAAAAATAAAGGACATCTTCCTGCCCCGCAAGGACTAAGTTGTTTTTTGGGAAAAACAATAAAAAATAACGATCTTAAAATGCTTAGATTTTTTTAAGAAAATCCACACAAGTCTTAAAGCAAAAGTAATAATGCAGTTTAAATAACAATTTCTTGCCACACACGGTGCTACTCATGATTTTTACCAACAGTGTCCTGTATGAAGGATATTCGAAGCGAAAGTTGTGCTTGGGATAGCACAAGACTTTTGATTGTAAGCATTGGTTATACATTTTTGTGGTACTGTTTATAGTGTTGGTGTATTCCATAAATAGCATGAATTAATAATTTGCATAGTTTTTGCATTTGTATTCTCTTGTTTTAGAGAAATGTATACTAGAACTCAATTTTTTAACTTTTTCAAAAAAATTAATATAAGATTTTATGTCAAGTGATTCAGAAGTGGTGTCGAAGATAATCTCCTTAATTTGAGTTTTTTTAACATTTCTGAACATGATACTGCCTAAAAATATTTATTTAATTTATCAGCTTAAGACCACGATTTTTTTTTTCTTTTTCGATATTTTTAAAAAAGTTATTTCCTAGCATCAAATTTCTCAATTTGAGTTATGTCCCCTTTATGGTTATAATTTCATTAAAACACATTTTAAAAACAATTGTTAAGTCTTTTGAGACCGACTGAATGGCATAAAATGTATTTTAAGGATATTATAACCATAGAGAAGATATAACTCAAATTGAGAAATTTGATGGTACGAAGTAACATTTTTTTAAGCATTAAAATATAAAAAAAAAAATCGTGGTCTAAGCCTGGCATATTAAATACATATTTTAAGGTAGGGTCATGTACAGAAATATTTGAAAAATCCAAATTGAGAAAATTATCTTCGACACCACTTCTTATGCCCATGATATAAAATCTAATATTAATTTTTTTGAAAAAGTTAAAAAATTGCGTTCTAGTATACCTTTCTCTTAAACAAGAGAATTTATATGCAAAAACTATGCAAATTATTAATTCATCATATTTAAGAAATACGCCAACATTATAATCAATGCCATCAAAATTTAGACTCAATGGTTACAATCAAAAGTTATGTGCCATCTCGAGTATAACTTTCGCTTCGAATATCCTTCAAACAGGATACTGTGGGTGAAAATCGTGAGTATCATTGTGTTCGGTAAGGTATTGCTAGTTAAACTGCATTTACATTTTTTCCTTTATACAAATGTAGTTTTTTTTACAAAAATCAAAGCATTTTAAGATCGTTATTTTTTATTGTTTTTCTCAAAAAACAACATTGTCCTTGCGGGGCAGGAAGATGTCCTTTTATTTTCATAAAATTTTTTTTGGCAGGTCTTGACAACCACATGAAACTTTTGAGACCTCTTAGAATGTGAAATTCGAAAAAAAAATGTAATTCGATACGCCCTACTGTACATGGCATTGTTAACGTTCTGAAGCTTACCATTGCCTACAGACAGGTGACGGCCGAACATAAAAATGTATTTCTATTGAAAAAACTTTTGCTTGAGGTGAGGTTTGAACTTGAGATTCGTTGGTAAACACGTCATAAACATAGCACGCACAATCACTCCCACCATCGGTATGAAAAAGCAAAGTTTCAATAGTTTTTCCATAACTCTTCATTATTTATGACTTTTTTCATACGTTTTGGCATATTTTCCCACATATTTTGTATTATTTCGGTCAATGGGGCTGTTCGGTACTGAATCCATAGTCCATTCACTATTAACTATAAACTTTTAAGCGGATTGAGGTCGGCACTTTACGTTGACTACGACAACAATTACAAATATTATTCACTTTCGAGGTTCTTTTTAGGGCGCCATACTGTTAAAGTATGACTTCTTCTTCATAATCTCAACAAAATCGAGACAATGGTTCTCTAACATTTTCAGGTAGTCCTCTTTCTTGATTGTTCAATAGGTTGCTTTGTAATGGTCCTATAGCATGTAATTAAATAATTAACCCTATAGCATGTTGTTTCCCCGATTTTTTAACATGGTGACTTTGAAAGACATATCCAGGTTTGTGTCAACAAAACTGCTTGCCATCGGCCTGGACGTGATTTAATTTTTATTTGTCTGACCTGATTTTCGTTTCTGTAGTTCAGTTTTTGTGTTGTTTATTAAACTTTAACTGTGGCTCCAATATTCTGTACCGGACAAAGGGGAGCAAAGAAGTTTCGATCAATGTAATTCAGAACTGTTGAACCAAACCTTCTTACAATATTTTTGTAAATATTGTTGAACGTAGTAAAAAAATGAATTGGCAATTGATCGTGAAAAGGTCAATAATCGAGTGCTTTGTTTATTCGCTTATATCCTACAATACTTCTCAGAGGCTTATTTTGTGAAAATCTTAAAATTTGCAAGCCAAAGTCAAATATTCCAGTCCACAATTCACTGGGTTATGTTGGCAAAATGTGTGGTGCGTGGTCTTAACATGCGGGCGGTGTACATGTGCATGTGGAAATGTGACAGTTTATGCTACTTTTGCGCTCGGGGACATCCATCCGCACACACATAGTGATATTTTCAAACGAAAGAATAGCAAAAAAAGACAAAAACCAAACAAAAAAAAATATCAAATGCAGGAACTACTTTACTGTACAGGGGCGTACATATATTGTGTATGTGTGTTTTTTTTTTTTTTTAACATATATCAGCTGCTGCTGCTCTAAGCGTGACTTGCTCTATCGCGGGCCTGTAGGCACACAACTAGCAAATATATGAATGGAGTCGTGGAAAGGGAAGGGAGGGGGGGGTCTGTACGCGCTCTGCGCTGGGTACGCTGACGCTGACGCTGACGCATCCATAAACGTATCCATAATCCAAATATTATGATGACTATGATGACATTATTGGCTGCGTGCCCAACGCGGCCTGGCTGCACCCTCGACTCAGTAGTGGCGCGTGCCAAAAATTTTAATTTAAAGGATGCACCAGCAATGCAGCACAGCATCATCATCATCATCATCAACATCATCATCGTCATCATTATCAGCATCATCATCAGTAGAAGTGACAACAACCGTTGTGCGGGGCATCCCATCCATAGTATTTGCGTGCACGCATTTTCATTCATAAATTGTAAAAATTCCTACACACTGCATTAGCTGAAGTACGACTATACGACTTTGTGTGTGTGTGTGTGTGTGTGTGTATGTATTGAACGTGAAAGTGTACGTTCTTTGCTCCACCTCGTGTGGGCTATTTTCTTATAATTTTTGTAGGGCCGAAAAGAAAAAATTATAAATTATAATAAAACTTTTGTTTATCATTAATTCTTATAATCTTTATTTGTTTTGTTAAGACGCTGTATAAACTATGAGATTGTTTTATTTTACTTTTTTAAAAACTTGATAAGCAGCATAAACTCATCAAATGTGCATACATATGGGCATCTCCCAAAAAAAGTCCACCAACAGTGAAGAAAAACATTAAATTAAAGCACTCTAACAACTTTATTTTTTTTTTATTTTGATTATTATTACTGCTATCTTACTTGAGTTTAACTTATTATGATGTTTTTTTATTAAAATTTATAATGAACATCTTTACTGTATTTTACTACTGTTGGAAAAATTTGTCGCGTCCATGATGTTGCATCCGTATTCGTGCTATATCTATTAAAAAATAGGTAAGTGATAATTCTAATATTTCATAAGTCTACAAAGAATTGTTATCCTTTGACCTCCATTAACATGTATATTATATATAAAAAAAAGTTCTCAAAATTAGCTAAATTTTGCATATTTCTATACGATCTTAAAAAAACTTCTATTTTTTGTCGCGTCCGTTCATCATTGAATGATTGCTTTTTTTTTTTTACTAATTTGTACTAAATCTCGCCAATATTTTTATAAAATGTAGCACTCTTTCATCGCGTTAGAACACTTAAAATACAAATCGGCACATTTTGTTTCTTTCTTGTTTTTCGAGTAATTAAAACCGTGCGAATGTCGCGTCCGTGCCCCTGGGAGATGCCCATATGTAACTCGCTTTTGTCCGGAAAGTGATCTGAGATCCTACCAGAGTTGTTGAAAAGTATTCTGTTACGTTAATTTAAGCATTAATTCTGTGTCGACAAGGAATAACAACTAAACTCATTTTCAAAATTTCAGAAGACCATTTTTCAGATGAAAATAACTCCCTAATAAAATGGTACCTTGACTTTTGTTGTTAAGATTTGATGGCCTCAAACATTTAATTTTCAAGGTACATCCATACAAATTTGCGTACTAGTGTATTTCGTTGCGAAAAAAAGCAATGAAAGTAATAATTTCATTTTGTCCTAACTCGACTTTACACAGAATTATTGGTTATAACTTTAAAAGCTCATTTTAAAATGTTTATTTTAGAAAATCAAACGAACGTTTTAGAAGCTCATTTTAAAATATTCGTTTTTAAAATGAAAATAAACGTGAGAGGAGCAATATTTGGGTTAAACGTTTTCAAAAGTAGCACGTTGCCTGCTTTTCGTGCTACGAAACGTTCTCACAGTTTTCTCTGTGTTAGTAGACTGGCCTGGTGCATCTATGATTATAAAAGTGGAATCCAAATAATTTTTTTTTAAAAAAGTCAATGCAATGGAAATTAAGTTTTTTATACCGAGGATTGTCATCAGGCCCTCCAATAATCAAATCAGAAAGAAATCAACCTAAATAATAGAACGCGGAAAAAGAAAAAACCTGCAAACAATGAAAAATAGTGCCCTTATTACACTTGTCAAAAGTTAACCGGCAATTAAGACGGTCAAACATGAAGATGTAAGGCTAAAAATGTTTTGAAATAAGTTGGTGTTATTAATTTAAAATTTTTCGAATTTTGTTAGTTTTGGTCACGTTACAATATCTGAAACCCGCTATCGTTATTTATTGTAGTATATTTTGAAACCCTTTCCGCCCCCTAAATTGGTAACATTATTTATAAAAGACCCACCCCTAAATAACTGAGGCCATAAAAGCCATTCGCCGGAAAGAATACGCCAATTTACCGGAAGATTGCCAACAAATTGGGATCTTAAGCGATTCGCCAAGGAATCATTGACATGTGTCTTAAGCGATTCGCCGTCAAGAGTGGCAAACGCATTGCTTTTAGAGGTCCTTAGCGAATTGTCGAAGCATTATTAACCTATCAAAATTCAATCAATGTTTTGTGATTGTTTTGTGAATTTGTATCACACATTCATAGCTTGGGCAATCGAAAAGCAATACATCTTCCAGAGCCCGTGGGCGAATCGCTAGTGTATTCCAAAATCAACTGCACTTCTAATCGTCTTCCAAATGTTGGCAGGGAATTTTTAATAAGACATAAGTTGCTAGGTCATGTCGAGAGAATGAACGACGAAGCTCCAGCGAAAAAATATTGGATTCGGTACCCAGCGGTGGCCAACGCAGACGAGGAAGACCGCATCTCCGTTGGAAAGACCAGGCATTGGATAACCTGACGACGCTTGGAATTTCCAACTGGCGCCAGCAAGCGCACGACAAAAGAGGCTGGCGCAAATTCTTAGATCAGGCCAAAACCGACCAACGGTTGTAAGCGCCATCTATGTAAGTAAGTAAGTAAGTAGCTCGGTCAAAGTTCTTTCAGGGGTCGAAAGGAGGACATTCAATTTTTATTGAAAAAGGAGTACATGTCCTCCTTTAGGATACCATCAGGTAACCTTACTCATACTCTATTTTCTATGATCAGATTTGATAACATTTATCTATCTTTAAGTTTTGCCATGAACGCGTATTAAAATTGAGAGCTTTTTGTATGTAATTTTTACAATTTTTTACTTAATGCTCCGTTAACCCCCTATAATAGCACGGAGTCTCAGTGACCCCACGACATTTTATAATCTAATTTTCATCCTTTAAACTTCTTAAAACCTGACTACTGGCGCCATCTGTAACAGGAAGGGGTTTAAGTACTTGACTCTCCTAGTAGGGATATTATTTAAAGCGTTAGTATAGTTTCAGTAGCCGTCGGAAGGTAAAATTTTATGGGGGCCACCAACATACCCCGCTGAAATTTTTCTTTCTTATAGTCCATATAAGTTTAGCCAATTGAACCTCCCAGAAGATTATATGGGGTTAAAAAGTTAAGCACTTAGATGACGTGATTCGTGTGATTTGTAAAGGAGATTTCGAAAACTCTACAAAATTCCAATATTAAAAAGAATCCTTAAATATCTTCTTCTTCTTCTTCTAATGTATAAAATCAAATGTTTGTCCCTCTGTCTGTCTGTCTGTTTCGTATAGGCTCGCGCACCGTTTATCCGATTGAGCTGACACCGTGTGAGAAGTTTTTTGTGCGAGACAAATATTTATCATTATAAGAAACATTGAAATATTTTTATTTCGTAGAAGTGAAGAAATATTTCTTCGAAAATGTGAAAATTTATTCTAATTGAAGAAAATTTTATTTGAAAAAGAAAAAATTGCTATTATCGAAAATGGAGAAATATTTTACCGGAGAAAGATATGTGTTTTTTTTCTGAGTGTGGGTGATCATTTTCCTCAGAATTCAGACGCCAGACCGAGAAATTGAAGATGTCATTTTTTGTTATCATGTCCAGCAGGCACAGTTATACGAAAATTTGACTAAACACTTTCGACGGAAGGAGGTGGCAAAACCCCAAAAACGATAATTTAATAAATTTTAAAATTCAATTGATAATTTCAAAAACTTTATAATGAGAGCAGTTTTGAAAATCGTGCTTTTTCTGTGTTCGAGGCACAACCTCGAGTAACACCGGCTTACATCCGCTAGTCTAATATATAAAAATCTCGTGTCACGGTGTTAGTGTTTCAACTACTCCGAAACGGCTGGACCGATTTTAATGAACATTTTTCTTGTATATTTAGTAGGTATGAGAATAGGTCGTAAAGTATTTTTCATCTTCCTACCCACTGGGGGCGTGGCATTTTTTCAAGAAAATACATGTTCGGTTTAACTTGCGTTCATAAATTGCACATAAATGAAACCCGGTATAAACTTACTGTTGACACGCGCTTTTCTGTAAAGTTTGAGCGATCTTTGGAAAGGGGGCATGGCACCGCCCATATAATTAAACTTTTTGATATCGAATAGATTTGGAACTAGATGTCGTATAACAATGAAGCTCAGTATGAAATAACTGATTGGTCAAAGCTTTCAATTATAAAGAAAAAACACGGGCATTGGAAAACGGGGGAAACATTTTCGATAAAGAATAGAATAGAATAATGGGAGTAAAACTCACATAACATTTAAACTCAGAATGAAGTTACTGTTTGGTGGTGTCCTGCTACTGGAAGACTAGAATGGGTATTGTACATTTTTTAAATTTAATCCTTTTTGGGTATTGGACAAGGTGTGTGGCTCCACTCATAAAATACAATTTTATATATTTAATAGCTATGGAAATAATGTTCAAAGAATATTGAAATTCAGAGTGCAGTTACTATTTGTTGATGGCCTTCTATTGACAATCTGGAACAGGCATTAGACAAGGACGGCAGCAACGCGCCGGTTACCAGCTAGTACTATTTAAAATCTTGTGGTTACTTTACTATTAAGTTGTGCGTAGGTTTGTTAGTAAATCGAAATTCTAAGGACCTTTTGAAGAACAAGAATTTTTGGTTCCTTGTTCTATTTAATTTTGATACCGGCTTTGAGGGTCAAACAGTCGAGTGTTGCGAGATGGTAAAGATGTTATTAAAAACAAAAATACAAAAAGAAGAAGTCCAATAGTTGTGACAAACCTTGTGACAAACAGGACTGAAAGACGTACAAAAACTTATTACTACAAACATAGTGTGAGCTCAGATCTGCCATAAGCGAATCGTAGACTTTAGAAAACGATGATAGGTATGCTCTAGACTTTTTCGAACGTAGCTCGAGCTAATAAAGCAATAAAATTTATGGATGTGCCTTAATGTAGTATTTAGTTAATATTTATGTCAGCAAAATAATTTTAATGGTAAAGTTTTTGTTCTGATTTAAACCGTGTTTAACGACGTTATAATAATTGTGGTTTCCGTATTTGTTGTATCCTTCTCCTGCTCCTCTTTCTCTACTCTTCACTATATTTATTAGTAATTTTTCATAAATGTTTTCAGTATGTTTTTGAGTTTATTATTATTTAAGTTGTTGTTTTTGTTGTTGTTGTTGTTGTTGTTGCTTGTACACATTACATTAACGATAACATTTACAAGATTATGCAAATTTTGTTGTTTTTTTTAACATTTTGCTTAATGCTCCATAATTCATTTGGTGATTTTTTTTGTTTTTTTTTTTGCTATCCCACCGTAATAATATTTCTTGTGCTTTTGTTGTTAGCGTTGCCATCTATTTAGGCAATGAATTTGCAAATATTTTAACTGCTGCTGTATAGATGGATAACAACCTTCATTAGCATCGGTTGCGCTGTCAGCAATTTTGGGTAAGTCAACGTCATGCTCATCGTTGACGCTGTTGTTGATGTGTTTGTTGTTGTGTTTGTTGTTGTTGGCATGCTCGTTATCGTCACCAGGCTGGTGCTCTGCCGCATTGATATGCTGCATATCCTTGCTGTTTTGGCTTTAGTCGCATCCTCAGTCATCATCTGCTTCTTCATCAACTTAACTTCTGTTGTTAATATTTAGTGCTTGGCTAATGATAAACGAGGGTTAATGCAAAACTTATTCCCGGTGCTTGTTTGCATCCCCCTGCTTTGGTTTTGTTTTTGGTTTTTGTTTTTTTTTTTTTATAATTTTTTTGTATAAAGCGCTTCTTTGAATTCTTCTCGGTAGTTGCTGTTGTTGTTGTCTATTTGTTGCTGTTGTTTTTTGAAGTGTATTATTTTAGCTTTGTTTAAATTTGTTATTCTTTGTTTATTGTTTTTGTTTGGTTTGATGTTGCTTTTGTAGTTGTTGTCTTGGGCGGTTGTTTTTGTTGTTGGTATTGTTGTTGCTGTTGGGTGGGTGGTACACTCATTTGTTCGGTTGTTTGTTTCATTGTATGGGCGTATATATTGTTTGGTTAGTTAGTTAGTTGGTTGGTTGGTTGGTTGGATGGATGGATGGATGGATGGTTGGATGGTTGGCTAACTGTGTTGTTGTGTCTCCTTTTTTTCTGATTGTTGTTGTTTCTATTTAATTTGTATTTTACTTATTTTATTTTGTATTTTTGCTGCAAGGGTGCGTTACGTCTTGTTTGCCTTTTTGTTTGTCGTGTTGTTTTTAGGTATTTAAATGTTATTTGATCCCTTCACCCTTTTACGTTTAATTATGCTAATCACAGTTAATGAAAGCATCCGTTCGTATTAGGTATGTTGTTGTTGTTGTTGTTGGTGTTTTACTGTATTTGTTATATATGTACTGTTATACGGCATATTCGATCGTTTGTTTGATGCTAAGTTTGTTAAATTGTGTTATGTTGAACGACATCCATTAAGAATTTGTTGCTTAATGAGTGCGATGATGATAATGATGGTTATGATGATGATGAGGCTGATGATGCTGATGTAAGCAGTTGTATCAGTTTTTGTTCAGTTCAGCATGTTGCTTGTCTCGTAATGCAAACTCACCGTTAATAAGCTGCAATAATAACATTAACAATAATAAAGCCTAACATACTCAACAGATTTCATTGGCGGCCTTTGACAGATTTGGGTTCATCGTGCTATTTGGTTCAGGATTGCATTGTTTGGTTTTAGTCTAAGAATTAATTCAAATCTGTTTCAATATTAAAGATCAAAATTTAACTATTTTACACGTTCTTGTTAGCTTCATTTGTTTTGTCTCTGTCCCACACAAAGCTAGGAATTTATTTTAAACATCTTCCCGATGAGCTAGAGATTTGAAACAAAAAAAAGGACAATACAATAACATAGAGACATAATCGAAAAATGATCGAAGAATTCATGGAAAAATCATCGCATTTGTGATAAATTATCGACAAGTTATCTAAAATAAAAAAATATAAGACAAGAATAATTCAGAATTTTCAATATGTTTCAAGATTATGTTATTAATTATCGATAATATGTCGAGATTCAATTTTGAAAAATTTAGTTTTTATTTTATTATTTGTTTTAAGCCTTTTAACGACACAATTTCAACATGAGAGATCAAATGAGAATTCGATTTGATGAAAATGCATAGATATGTATTTATTTATTTAAACGAAATAAAGCTTTAAATTATTAAACTACTATAAATATAATGCACAAACAAAAATTGCTTTCTACCCAGATATATAATTTTCTTGTAATTTAATGACACTTTTTTAAAATGTCAAATTTTTTACTAATGAATGGATTCCATAATATTTTATAAATAAAAAATACGAATAAATATTAATCCAATTTCTGGTAATTCGCATTTCCAATATGATTGTTCATCATATTTACATCAGGCGTTTTTATATTCTGATGCCTTTTATTTGATGTCATTTTAATGCTTGAACGCGTTTTGTGCCAATATTTTAATTGCAGCAGCAGCAGCAATTGTAGAAGAAGGAATTACGAACGATACAAAAAGCACTTCCGTGTAATTTATTTGTACGAGCGCGTCAAATCATATTCATAAATGTTCTGTACACGAAACACTTGGCGAAAATTCACAGTGATTTGCGTAAAAGAAAAAACATTAAACTTCAGAAAAGCAAAAAAAAAAAATAGCAAAATGTTTCTTAAGGAGTCAAAAATAAGATTTTTTTTTAAAATTTTTAAAAAATTTAAAATAAAAAAATCTTTTATATTTTACTTTATTTTATTGTTTTTGCGTTAAGCATATTTTCAATACTGCAATTAATCCGATTTAAATACTATTTAAGAATTCAGAAAAATAGGGGATCAAATAATAAAGAATTCACAATACAATCATTGACAAAATATTTAATTATTTATCGATAATTTTTCGATTAATAGAATATAACTATATATCCCAAACCTGAACAGGTCAGAGTATAGTAATTTTGTGCAAACATTAGTACCACCTAGAAATAACCGAGTCCAGTACAGAAAAGTATAGTTACGTGAGTAGAGGTACGTGAAAGCACACCTCTAGCTTTTTTGGTCATAACTAATGTCCGACCGAATGTGAATGTTTGCCGAAGCCGAAACCGAATCTTCGGCAAAATGGAAATAGTCGGCAGTCGAAGCTGAATAACAAAGTAATGTTTTCATGTAAAAAATTATTTATTATTTAAATTTATTTATTTAAATAATAAAAAAACTTTATTCTTTGCTTATGTTATATATTCATTTCAGTACAAAAAACAAGTTTTACTGCAAAATTTGGATTTTTCTGTTATTAACTTATTGACGTCAGGATAACGTACAAAAAAAAATTGAATCGATTTTCGATTCAGTCGAGAAAAGCTACAGATATGTAATACTAACTGAAATCTGGCAGAAAATTTCTTACGTTAACTCGAATTTTATATTTCAGTCTACAACAAAAGCAAATACGTAACAGTCGGACTCGCTGCATTCAACGAGCAACGAGTGAACACCAACTCATGAAAGAACAGAAAAGGAGAGAAACACGAAACGAACAATGAAAATGTGTCAAATGTGGAATTTTGATCCAAGTTCACTGAATAATTCAACAAAATTCAAAAAAACTTTTAAAAAAAAAATTTGTTTAGCGAAGCAAAAACATCCGGCAAAAATAATCGGCTATTTCAGCCGAAGCCGAAGGTCAAAATATAGGCCAATTATGCTGATTACCTAAGCTGAAGACTAATAATCGGTCGGACACTAGTCATAACTTATCTCCAAATGAATACTTTTCGCGTGTTCCGAAACAGCAATTCATTAGCTACAACTTTGCTGAAGAAGCTGAATGGATTACTTTAAAAAAAAAACATTAAGACCATTTTTATGGAGAGCCTGCAATTGGTAAATCAATTAATTTGACCGTAAGTTGAACACTCCATCAAAATTTTAGATTTAGATTTTATTTATTTAGATTTCGATATAATAGGTACACTAAGAGCTAGGTCTTTTAAAGTGCAGCATAAACATTAGTACGTTATAACAACTTTTTAATAACAATAAAATAGCAAAATAAACAACCTTAAAAATAAGACAATATTAGCTTAATATATTGCTTTAAAAATCAGCTTTCAGCTTAAAATATTAAAAATTGAAAAACAATGGTATAGTAAGGAAGAAGTAGGAGACGAAGGAAAAGAAACTTTACAGTAGACTAATAAGATAGAATGGATTGCCTGAATGGACCTCTCCCAGTAATTCCTAAGCCTTCGTGGCAGGGCATTCCACAGCCTAATGACGTTAATGAAAAACAGGTGAGAACATATTAATGTTAAAACAACATGGCTTCTTCTGGACACGCAAAACTGTAGTTTCTCATAAAGATAACCATGCGTTTTCTTATAAATTAACTTATGCATGCACATACAGTTTCTGGCATTAAGATAACAAGCAAGTCATACCCAAGTATAGCATTTCGGTAACTGGACAAGTGATCGAACTTACGAAGACCAAACACTAGCGCGTAGCGTAATTAAATACAATTTGAAGCTTTCACTGGGAGGAAGAATAGGTTATAACAGGTAAGTTAAGTTTTATAACCAGCTTGTGCCTAATTTTAACTGGGGTCACACATTCTGGGGTCACATGGGGCGGACATTCTTAAATTACGCAAAACATAATACACTTTTTTGACAATACTATTAACATGATCAACACAGGCAAGCGAAAAATTAATATGTAATCCAAGATTTACAATTTTAGGTACAACACTTAAATTATTAGGACCAATTAACAGATCAGGGATAACATCAACACAAGTTTTAGCTCTACAAATCGGAAGAACATATGATTAAGATGAATTTAGTAGGAGACCATTGCTGTTTGCCCACTCATTTATGCTGCAGAGGTCATCAAGAAGTCCAGTTCTTCTGAATAAATACAACTGGACATCATCAGCGTAAGCATGAATACAGAAATTATTGCATACAGAAGATATGTCTTTTATGAACATTGAGAATAGGAGTGGTCCAAGTATAGATCCTTGTGGCACGCCACTTGAGACCAATTTATACCACGACGATACTTCACCAAAAACAGGTAAAATCACAAAATAAAAACAGGTAAAAATGTCTTATTGCCAAAGTTTAATTTTTTCTTATTTATTTTTACATTATATTTCATTGTTTATATAATGAAAGAATACTTCACATTCAAAATTTTTCACAAATTCATAACACAATGTTTGTTGTAGCTGCATGTAATGCGTCTATTCGCTTTTTAACCACTTGAAAATCGAAGTTTACGAAACAAAAGAAGTTGACAGTCGAATTACCAGTGTTGCCATCGTCGGAAATGTCAAAAATGCATGGTGTTCAACTTACGGACGTGTTTAACTTACGGATCTCTCCCTATATGTAAATTATTGATCAGCTTGTGAGTCGAATTAGCCATATCCGTCCGTCTCAGTTTTGTGCGTAAACTATTGATTGGATAAGTTGAATAGAAGCAGTTTAAATAATTAAACCAAAAATTAAAAAACTAAAATTTATAATACTCAAGAAGTACCTGCATTTACAATAAAACCATGTCTAAATTGTAAGAAACATTAGATAAGGGGAAGAAGTGGTATTGGAAGGATATTTCGGAGTAGAGATCTGCTCAGATGAAAATCGAATTCACCGATTAAATTATTGGTTATAGGTTCACTGCATACAAAGTCGGTGGAGTAAAAGTCAAGTTGGGAGAGATGTATGCATGTACCTAAGGTTGCGTGGGTTGGTATGAAAGGATATTAATTTGAGTAGTGGTGTGTAGTTAATGGTTATGCATACTAGCTAATTAGTGAAGAGAACATCGGCAAATTTCCTTCGGTTTGCAAGAGTTTGCATGTTAATCAACTTCAGGCAGTCGGCAAAAAGAGGTTATTTAAAACAAGAGATGGGCGCGTGTCACGAATTTTGACACGAAAAAATCGGTATCGTGCGTGATTAATTTTTTCTCGAGCGTGACTAAAATGTATTCGTATCACGACTTGTGCACCAAAATTTTTCAAAACTGTGCCAAATTTCGTAATGATGTTCTCTTACGCTTTTGTTACCAATTGCATACAAAATGCAACACTGACCACTTCTAAAGAAGCGACAAAAACTGACTTCGCTCTCTTTACTTATTTTGCGAAACGTCAGCGATAACTTAAAGCAATTTTGGTAATTTTAAATACAAATAATAAGCTAAGAAATTTTATCAATTTTCTTTTTATAGTGCTGTATCTATCTCTCTGTTGCTTCTGCTCTTTCCTGTATTCTTGGTTTTACCAGCAGGTACTATAATTTTAATTATGTGTATGTATTCTTCATCCTATAAAACGTATTCGTGAGAAATCGTGAGTAAAATATGCCATCGTGATTGTGCGTGATCGTGATAAAAAATTTTTTTTTAAGCATGAGCATGCGTAATTATAAGAAATCACATCGTAATCGTGCGTGGTCGTGATTCAAAACATTATTTTTAATCGTGAGCGTGCGTGATTAGACGAAATCACATCGTGAGCGTGTTTGATCGTGAGTTAAAATCACTCACGCGCCCATCTCTACTTAAAACTGTCAGAACCGAAAAGACCACGAAGAGCGAAACGAATGAATCCTGGTTTAAAAGCTTCGATTTGCATTGAATGGGCGTTGTAGATGGAAAATTAAATCATTTTGTGGCATAAGTAGTGGAGAACTCACGAAACCAAGTGCGCAGTTTGCTCTACTTATGATATTATCCCCATAAGATCTAAAGTTAAATTACTTGTCACAAATAACACCTAACAAAAAAAAAAAAACAAATTGGCCATTTCATCCCTTGAAAGGACTTTGACCGAGCTTCTTATGATCAATTGTGTTGTTGTGTGTTATTAAATGTTTGCACACAATTGACCGAGAACTGGACCTACATGTTTTGTGCCGACTCCGAACGGCTAAAGTTCATGCTCTCAAGAAGCTTTACATGGCATTATTTACTCTCTGAGGTTTGCCATTGTCTGCAGAAAGGTGGTGACCGATCAGAAAAAGTTTTTATTGAAAAAATTTTTTTGCCGCGGCTGGGGATCGAACCCAGGCTCCGAGCATGCTAAGCCACACACTTAGCCTGCATGCCACGGTCACCACAATATAAGCGGTCACCACAATATATAAAAAAGTAACACCTAAGTCCCGTCAAAAAGTTACAGAGGGAACTGGCTTGCTGAGAATGTAATAAGTTCTCGGGGGAAGTTGGGAGCAGTGTTACCATATGGTCCGATATATCGTATTTGTTACGATTTTCAGCCTTGAATCCGATGATCCGATATATGATCATAATTCTTCAAAATGTTACGATTAAAGAAAAAAAACATCCGACATCCGATTTGGCGTATTTTTTTTTAAGTTGATGCAATGAAAAAAATTAAGATGAACAATTTGTGGTAGCTTTAAACTTTATTTTAAAAATTATTTTTTTACGAATGACAAAATATTGAAAGATGATTATTTAATTTTATTTTTACTTCTATTTTGTGTGTTTAAAAGTTTTTTGAAATATATTTTATTTATCATACAATTTTTTTATATATAATTATGTTTCTAATGAACTGAATTTTGAAACAAAATTTTGTTTTCTTTTAAAAATAAATCTTAAAACATCCACATTGATGTTTTATACCTCCTCATTATTGTTAGTGGTTTCTGAAAATTTCTACGTTGTTGTTGTTTTTTAAAATTTCACACATCCGACGAGAATCCGACGAGCTGAGTGCAAAAGTGACGATATGAAAAATTTTTTGATGGCAACACTGGTTGGGAGACAAGTCACCGATCTACACATGGCAACTTGTCTGACATTGAACATTGAAAAAAACAAACATTCAATTTTTTTTTGTTTTGTACATAAAATTTTATTAAAAAGCACTTGAAAAAGTTCGAAAGTAGAAAAGAATTTTAAATAAAAGAAGTGAATTTTTTATAAAATTGCATGTAAAAATTATTAAAATTTTCAATTTCTTTGAAAATATGCAAGATAGTAAAAAAAACTAAAATGTTTATTATAATTCCAAAGATTATCTATCAGGTAAAAAAAGTTTTTTTTTAAATTCGTAGGAATTCGTAAAATTCTTAAAAAAAATATCAAAGATACAGGTCTTCAAAAGAGCAGCCTACGTAAAATTGTGAAATTTTTTCGAATTTGAAAGTCGAAAATATCTTCGATATCTTCGAAACTGCCAAAGATATTTTTATTGAATGCGCAAAAATTGAAAGTTCTAGTATTTCTTCGTTGAAATCGGTCATAGTAATACAAATCGGTAGATCAATATAATATATATAGCAAAATTGTCAGAAAATGAATTATCAGAAAAAGAACTGATTTTCATGTTTTTGCTGAAAAACCACTTCGGATTAATGTGCAGCCTGAATCGATTTGAAATAAATATTTGGGTTTTCTACTCATTTCATAAGACGTGTGATTGCTTTTCATGTGACTTACTTTCATTGAATTCATTTAAGGTTCTGTTATCCTTTTGAAGATTTCAGAATCTGCTCGAATAAGAGAACGTCCAGGTTTTTACATACGATTTTGTTTTACATCCTAAAAAAGTTTAGGGAAATCCTTTGAACATGAATCTTCATATACAGTGCCTCGGTAGTCAAGTGGTTAGCGTGCTTGACCGCTAACCCAGAGGTTCCGGGTTCGAATCCCGGTCTAACCATGGTCCTACGCTTTTACCTTTTCTTAATTCTTTTCTCATTTCTAATCAATTGAAATTAAAAATTCATCAATATATACCACTTTGTAAGTTGTAGATGGTGGTAGAGATGTTTGTGGAATGAGATTGCTTAATAACTCGAATTGACTGAGGTAAAGGCATAACACTTGCCTCAGATTCAAATTCGCATGTTAATAATATAATATAGATCTCCGCCACACATACAACAGTCTACACTTGTTTCTCTTGATTTCACTTTCTCTCCAACTTATCTATCTCCCAATTTTCCGAACCAAGGCAGACTTTACTGAATAGGTTTGACACTTGAAAAAAAAAAAAATAGAAAAGCACATCGCAGGACATATAAATCATGCAGTATTAAATTCTAAGAAAAATATCTATAGTCTTATTTTATGTAATTGGTCAAGGCCGTTTTGGATCGAAAATTTGAGAAAAGGTAAGTAGAAGAAAATAGGGGTAACCAAAAACGTAACAACCTACGTATACAGATGAAACCGCCTTTCAGTCAAACATATTAATATATTGAATAAAGCCCTATCAATTTGAACAAAAAATTCTTAACACATCCTACCATGGTAGTGACTAAGTTTTATTACTAAAGAGGCCAGATTTATGGGAGGTGTGTCAGTATGTAACTATAACAATTTTGGTAGCTGGGTGTGTAAAATTCTTCAGAAAAAAATACAGTTATTCGATGTGATCGTACAAAAATTGTGCAAAAAATTTCGTAAAAAGCCTTTTTTAACAACATTTAATTTATTAAGCGGTTCTTTTTCAATTTATAGAAATATCGCTATTTTAACCACGGTTACCAACAACTTTGATTTAAAACTATTCATGCCACATCTACTGGGTATTCCCCGTTATATGACACCTAAATCATATTTATATGTTCACCTTTTTCACCTTCACCTTTCACATTCACCTTTTTACTCTAGGCTACTCCCACAAGAAAAATTTTATTAAATTAATATATAGATCATTCCATATATTCCTAGGTTTCATTTTTTTCCCTCAAATAACTAGGATCGTGATCTTTATAGAGATTGATATATTAGGAGGTTGAGGAAATTAAATATATAAAAAGCATATTGTAGTTAGTTGCTGATGCTATACTTAGCTTATCTAGAAGATGTTTTGAAAAAAAATTTTTCAATTAAGTTATAAATTAATTGCCAGCAGGATACAATATTGAATATTGTTCTTCACTAACGTACGTATACTACTATAATTCTAATCCCCCATTTATGAGATTTTCCAAAATTTCATTAAATTCATATATTGTGTTTTTTATATTTTGGCAAAAATCAAAATCGCGAATTATTAGTCGGATGCAAAATCCTCTGCAAGTAAAATCTAGTGTAACGACGACTATATTAGCTAGTTTTTTTTATAAACTAAAATTTTCTATATCGTATAAGTCATTGTTTTCTTAGTGTAAGGCATCATCTGTGTGCTTCTTCGGACGGATGCAAAATACATGAAAAGGGAATACATAGATATGCATACACTAACACACTAACGCATAAACACTAGCAAACGCAAGCATTGCTTTACATATGTTAACTTGTCTAAGAGCAGATATTGTTGCTGTTGGTAGTGTGTGTGTGTGTGTGTGACTAGCATCGTAAGCATGCACAATATGCAGCACGTTGACAGTGACTACAATTCAAGCTTCCAGTTCATTACGGTTTACTAGCTTACTGTCTGTCCTTACGTCTGTTTGCTTGTCTGTCTGTCTGTTCTGTTGTCTGGTTGTCAGCTTCATCCAAGCTGGTTGGGCGACCCGGCTGACTGGTTGACTATGCTATATCCTAGATACAAACAAGGACACATTCACTGTAACACACTTCAATATATTGTGGCGCATCGCATTATCCTTTTATTTTCAGCAACAGCAATAGCAGCAGCAGCAGCAGTAGTAGCAGCAACATATACAACATCAACGACAACAACAGCAAAACACAACAACGTGGGGGCGCGTCGAAACTTAAATGAGTTTTTTGTGTATTTGAGTGAGACGGCGAAAATCGTTTGTCTCCCATTGGATACAAATACATAACATAAACATATGTACATATGTTCAAATACATATATATACATATATTTATCAAGAGTTTAAATGTGTGTATATAAATTCATACGACAGAACAATATTATATATCTACTCAGCGACAGAATGGGGCAGAATACACATTGTCTCTGCCTATATTTAACTCTATCTACGCGTGTGAGTGTGTGCGATTAACTTAAATATTCGGTGTCGTGTGCTTGTGTGTGCCATTTGTTTTGGCCAAAAGCAGCAAGTGTGGGTTGGTAAGAGTGAGCGTGCTCTGGCTGACAAAGTTTGATATGTTTATTAAACAAAGATATAAATTTTGTAAATATATCTACAGATGGCAGGGAAAACTTGGAGTCCTAAACAGAATTGAAGAATTTTTCAAGCACCTAAAGACTAAGACATTCCAGTAAGTTTTAAAGCTCAGAGCTCTAAACTAATCAGACCCACTGTCAGAGGCAATATATCCTCTTTTCAATTCATATTGGTATGAAAATATAACCTGTATTACCTGAGGTCAAAATTCGATCAATTTTATTGATAATAATTGTCAATTATTTGTATGAAACATCTTTGTTAAGGACAAAAAAGAAGCATAAGAAATCAATGAAGAAAATTAAGTAAACAAAGGAATTCATTTGGAGTAAATAATTTAGCGTTTAAACGTGGTAATACAAAAACGGTAATAATCTGAAAAATATATAAAGATAGTTTAATTTGATAAATTAAGAAAAAACAACATATGAAAATCAATAAAAATCACATTAAATAATTCTATAAAAAGTCCAAATTGTGAAATTTGTAAGCCCCCACGTGTACTGCGTAAGAGGTATATTAATTTAGTCACGACGTGTGTAACGCCCATAAGGAGGCGTGGTAGGTATAGAAAAGTGTATATATTCTTGATCAGCATCACCACCTGAGTTGAGTTAGCCATGTCCGTCTGTCTGTCTGTCTGTCCGTCTGTCTGCGGACACGGTTGCAGCCATAATTTTGAAGAAATCGTACTGAAATTCGATATTTAAGCATTTTTTGTAAAAACTAAGATCAAGTTCAAGAATGGGCTCAATCGGATGAAAACCACGCCTACGTCCCATACAATCACAATAATGAAAACTCTATAAAGAGGCTTATATGTTAGCTACAAAACTGAAATTCGTTATTTGTGTATTCTATATCAAAACTGAGGTGTGTTAGAAAAATGGGCGTCACCCACCCACTAAAACGTCCACCTCCCATACAACCCCAAAATTTAAAACTATATAAAGAGGCTTTTGTCGAAGGAAAAAAAATAAAATTAGGTCTTAGTTCATTTTATATCAAAACAAAGACGTGTTAGAAAAATGGGCGTCATACATTTACGAACACGCTCACCTGCCATATAACCCCAAAAATTGAAAACTCTATTAATAGGCTTCTCTTTAAGCTACAGGCCAAAAATTTGGTACTTTTGTATTTTATATCAAAACTAAATCGTGGAAAAACAGTGGACGTCATCTGACTACGTATACACCCACTTCTCATAAAACCCACTATAGTGAAAACTCTAAAATAAGACTTATATTTTGGCTACAAAACTGAAATTTAGTATTTGTAAATTTTATATTAATAGTGAGGTGTGCTGAAAAAGTGGGCGACATCAATCTGCTAACACGGCCATCTCCCATAGAATCCATAATAGTGAACACTTTATATAGGCTTTAAAGGCTTACCTTTAAGCTACAGGAAAAATTGTTGATATGTACGTATTTAAGACGTCATAAAAATAATAAAATCTTTTTAAATCGCATACAAAATGCGCTACATTTTAAGATTGTTCTACCCTCACGAATCGGCCGTAGGGGTACTTAAACTTCGGCCAAGTCGAAGATGTACCTTACTAGTTTTTATTATTTTTGAGAATAATTCAAATTAAACTTACTCAAAAGCTCTGGAAAAAAAACAAATTGGCCATTTCAGCCCTTGAAAGCACTTTGACCGAGCTTATAATGATCAATTGTGTTGTGTGTGTTAATAAATGTTTTCACACAATTAACCGAGAATTGGACCTACATACATGTTTTATGCCATGTTAGGAGTTGAGATAGTTGTATGAAACTCGGTACATATCTTAACATGAACCCAAGGATATGCACTATTGAATATTTTTGGAATCCGCCTACGGACACGCCTACATCCCATACAACTTAAACTTAAATCACTGTATAGTAAACCTCTGCACGAAAGCATTCGTTTTTTCTACAACAGTATATAGAACCGTGCAGAGTTCAGAGATTAACAGAACACTGTTAGTCAAGCAGAGGTTATCCAATTCATTTAATGATAACAAACGAATACTGCAGTGCACTCGTCGGCTTCAAACATAACCATGCTCGCTGTTTGATTTAACAGAACACGATCTTGTTCAGTTTATAAAAACAGAACACTTTGATCACAGCAAAAAATGCATCAATTACACCCCAATCAGCCAAACAAGCTTGGAATAAGCTTTAAACAAGCTTACAAACGTAAGCTTCAAGCTTGGATAACGCTTTCATTTACTATTGTAGAACGCTTACATGTAAATAGGATAAACGAAAGTGAACCCTTGGAATAATATTCCTTACTTCAAGCTTTATCCAAGTGTTGTTTTTACAATTGGATATAAGTGTTTTAATAAGCTTTTTCCAAATGTGCTAAATTCAACAAATCAATTGAGCCAAAAATTTTTATTCCGTGGCTCAGTTGGTAAGCCACTTGTTTATTTCATTTGTTGTGATTTGTACATCCAAGGTTTATTTCCCAACTGGAACATTTTTATTTTTATATATTTTTTATTTTCGTTTGTTAAAATTTAAGCATTTATATGAAAAATTGCATGTCTTTAAAAATTTTTGTGTTTACTCCACCTGAGATCGAACGCGCGAACCACCGCATATGAGTCGGACACTCTTATACCGTGCCGTAAGCCTTATGCTGAGCGAACAAAATTAAAATAAAATACATTTATATCTATATGAGAGCACCACAACGTTGAACAGTTGTTAAACTATTACCGTTGTTAGCGTTTTCTAAGTATGATTGCAAAACACTTACTTAATGCAAGCCTTTCCAAGTATTATTGTGCAGCACTTGCTTTTTGTGTTTTTCGCAATAGTTATACAAAGGAACTTGAAAATTTATTACCTGGGCAAGTGTTTTTCAAGCGTGCTTGGATAAGGCTTGCTTTTTGTATTGCATGTAAGCTTAATCCAAGCACTATTTCTAAAAGGCTGATTGGGACCTTAGGCCGTGCTCATAGTGAACGCGATTCAGACAGGCAGGCTGAAATCTGTGTGAAAAAACAAGATGCAAATAGCTATCTATCTCGCTTGCTCATATTACCTGTCTACCTGCCTCCCTGTCTGAATCGGAATTCACTATAAACGCTGCCTTAGGTTGCGGTTATAGTGAACGCCGAGTCAGACAGGCAGGCAATGTGAACAAGCGAGATAGATAGCTATCTGCATCTCGTTTTTTCACACAGATTTCAGCCTGCCTGCCTGTCTGAATCGCGTTCACTATAACCGCAGCCTTACACAGCAGAAGCTTGGCGAAGCTTGCTTGCGTTTTGCATTCCTTTTTGTGCGTCATTTGTTTATTAATATATATTAAGCGCAGTTTATGTCTGCATTGTTATGTTTTTTTCAATTGTTTGCTTGGCAAAGCCTAATGCCTAAAAACTAAAGAACACGGCATAACACCAATCGTTCTGCTGTTGCTTACATAACTTTCCAGTCATTGCATTCGTCTTTGCCGAGTCGGGCATAACCTTGATTCTGTTTTCATTTGTTCTTGTTCTGCTCAAGCGACGAGTGCTTTCTGCAGTGTTACGCTTGATTTCATTGATAAGAACATAACATAGCAAAGACTTGCACCATAAACGAGTGGCTTGAAACGCATTTCAAGCGCACTCGTGCAGAGGTTTACTGTATAGAGAGGGTTTTATTAAAGCTATAGAAATAAAATGTAATATGTATGTATTTTGTACAAAAACTAAGAAATGAACAAAAAATGGGCGCGATCCAAAGACGCCCACCTCCCATACAACCCACAATATTGAGAATACAATAAAAAGACAATAAATAAACAATGAATTATAAATGACCTACAGGAATTAAACTTGGTATGGGAAGATTCTATATCAAAACTAAGGTGTGTACGCGAAATGGGTGTCACCCGCCCACGAACACGCCCAAATCTATGCAACCCACATTAGTGAAACCTGTTAAAAACTGTAAAAAACATGGATTTTGAAAAATAAGAAGTTATTAATATTTGTATAACCCTTCATCTGT
This sequence comes from Tetanocera ferruginea, assembly GCA_958299015.1. Classification (NCBI taxonomy): domain Eukaryota; kingdom Metazoa; phylum Arthropoda; class Insecta; order Diptera; family Sciomyzidae; genus Tetanocera; species Tetanocera ferruginea. The sequence continues at coordinate 4,528,494 of OY282645.1, read as the reverse complement.
TCATGATAAAACAATACGTTAACCTTCTGTGGGGTACAAATGTAATTATATCTGCAATTACAGTATGTAACAAAACTGATCACATTTTTTAATCAAAAGAGAAAGGTTGTTTTTTTATATCGTTTTCGTTTGAACACTTGTATTTTTATTTGTAACAACAATATTTTATAAGTCTACTCAACTCCAAAAAAATAAAAAACTAAAACAAAGATAGTCCATACAAAAATATTGAACAAAAAAGTTAAAAAGTCATGTGATCAATTATGATACAAGTTGTTTTCTGGGTCCTTTTTTGCATATTTAATATTTTGTGTAGCCGCCCTTTGCTTTTATAACGGCATTTATTCTCTGCGGCATACTTTTGACCAGATCTTCGCATTGTTGGACTGTAATGGACTGCCAAACCGCTTCACAGCGAGAAAAGAGCTCATGTTGGTTTTTAGGCGGTTCCACATAATCAAACACCCGTTTTTTAAGGATAAACCACAAATTCTCAATCGGGTTGAGATCTGGACTTTGAGGGGGCCACTCCATCACATTCAGTTTTTTTTGTTTTAAATAATCCATTGTTTTTTTTGCCTTATGCTTAGGGTCATTGTCCTGCATTAGTATAGAATTCCTTTCATTAAGATTGAATTTTGACAAGGAAGGACAATAGCTTGATTCAAGGATGTCTATATAGCGTTCGGCATTCATAATCCCATCAATTTTGCGTAGCAACCCAACACCAGACATATTGAAGCATCCCCAGAAGAGAATTTTCCCACCGCCAAACTTAAGAGTAGGAATAACATCTCTATCAGTAATGGTTTTTGATGGCTTTTTCCACACATAACGAATTCCATCCGACCCGTGCATGTTGATCTTGCTCTCATCAGTCCAAACAACCTGAGCCCACTGCTCATCAGTCCAATTTGCATGCTCTTGTGCAAATTTGAGACGCATCTGTCGATGACGTGAAGTCAACAGTGGTTTTTTGACTTTTCGGCGGGCTTTGAAACCGATTCTTCTCAGCTGCCGGTTTACGGTCATACGGGAAACTTCTTTGTTATGAATATTTTTGAGTTCCTTCTGAATGTCAGTTCCCGATTTTGCTGAACCAGTAACCACCAAGCGCTTAATCACTGTGTTGTCGCGGTCATTAAGTTTTCTTGGCCGTCCTCCACTATTCTTAGGACCAGACATTTGGCAATTTTTAGACAATTTTTGCACTGCGCCATAGGAAATACCAACGGATGATGCAAAGGTGCGGATCGAAAGCCCTTCCTTTAGTTTTCTTCCACAATACGTTTAATGGCATCCGATATTTTTTTCATTTTCCTCTAAAAGTTTATATGAACTGCTATTTAAATATACAACAACAATTTTACTCACCAATAATTTTTTAGTTTTTAATTAGTGTTAAGTTCTTGTAATAGCGAATAATTTTATTTTTTTTCAATATCCCACAAAATTTTTTAACGAGCAATGCCAACTGCAACGACTGTAACAAAACTGATCAAGTAATTGATGCTGCAAAATCTATTATTGCAAAAAACTAACAGGACTATGGTACCGTACGAAATTTGTGTAAACAACAAAAACAGGTTCTTAAGCTTTCTTAATTGGTTTCAAGCTCAAAGAATGTTTGACTACAAAATATAAACGAAAGTTTATCAACTATGAAAATATGTGATCAGTTTTGTTACGTAATGTATATGAAAAAAAAGTCTGAATTAAAATCCAAATTAAATAAATGAATGCCTTTATTTATAAAACAAATTATCAAATAAAGCAAAAAATGAGAAAACAATTAAATGTCTGTCAGTGACAATGGCGAACGAGAGAGTACTTTTTCGCTGCCGCTTCTAGTTGCTGTTGAATTGAGTTGGAGTACAATTGTACCCCGAGGACGGATTTAGGGTTAAGCATATCAATATATTTTTAAATATGTTAGGAGGTTTAGGGTATTCCATAGTCTGACTCGACCGACTTTAGAGTTTCCTTACTTGTCTCTACTCATTTAACATTTCGAATGCATTAGTTTAATATAAGATGTCACAGTAAATGGCTTGACAGAATTAGTTTGAAATAAACTTTTTTGCGTGATAAAGTGAAATACAAAAGCGTGATAAAGCATATTAAACATTAAGACACAACAAAAATACTTTTTTTTTATTGCGTTTGATCTTTTATGACAAATTTGTGCCTAATTCATATACATTTGCTCATTTTCTCATTTTAACTCATTCTTAGTTTTGAATTGAGGTAACCAAAATTTTAGGAATGTATTGAGAAATATACATTCATTCAGATATATACATACTTTTTCAAATTTACTCCTATCTTTTCTTTATCTTGCTCGATTTGAATTCGATTCGATTTGGATCATTTCCGAACTGTTTCGTTTTTTTTTAAGATAAATCTAAAATATCAATTTTCAAAAACACTGATGTACAAAATTATGGTTGTAATCGTGTCGGCAGACAGGCTCATGGCTAAATCAACTCAGGTTGTGTTGTTGATCAAGAAAATATGTATTTTCAATAATTTATGCTTAAACCATTATGCACACCACTTGCACTTGCTTATTTGTAATACATTTGTTTTCGTTAACTGCAATTTTACAAATAAACAAAACAACTATTTTAAAAATATAGGTAGTTAAAAAACTTATACCTCGAAGTAGTGAACAGCGTTAAATTTTCATTACTTTAATTCATCTACAAAAGTTGCACTTTTAAATAACAAATATTTGCGACTTTTGAGCAATTATTATTGCTAATCCGAATCATTAGTTTGATATGTTTGATATGTCTGCTTTCATGAAACTATCGTTTAAACTATGTCGACTAGAGTTAAAGCACTGAACTTAAAAAATGTGCTCCCACACGCCAGGTGCCTCTCCCTCTGCCAACAATGCTTATTAGTTTTCTATATCATGATACATTTTCCAGGTATTATAAAAAGCGACTGCGATGCCAAAACAGCGGCATCACTGTGAAGTGTCAATTACAAGTAATGTAAACATAAGAAACGGAAAAAAGGGGTTTTGCTATATTGGAAGTGAACAATTGATTCTCTTTAATTTTAATTTCGACATATTTTTGTTGCATGCTTTCTTTATGAATATAAAATAAATTCACAAAAAACTTGTCAAACAAATTTTTTTTAATATAGGTATTAATAGTAAAAGCATATACATGTCACATGTATATATAAATATGATTGGAAGTTAAGGGTATTCCATAGTCTGGCTACATCGACTTTAGAGTTTCCTTAATTGTTTTATTTTGCTTATAGGTTGGCTTTAAAAGTTGGGAACCCCCATCAGCAAATTGATGATTTCATGACAACTTGATCGTCACAATCGGTTTATTAATGTAGAAAATGTTGATATAACAAAAAAGAAAATGTTTGCCTATCTTCTTTAGATTTTAGATTTTTAGATTTCTTTATTGAGTCTTTGGAAAATATCCTTACAGACTAAAATTAACAAAACAAAAATAATATAAAACAAGTAAAGAAAGTCTAAAGTCGGTCTAGGCCGACTATGAAATACCCTAAACCTACTTTTTCAAAATACAATAATAGAATTGAAAATGGGCCTATCCGTGAGCGGATGAAGACCATATTTTATATACATTTCAATTTTGATGAACAATTTTCAAAAAAAATTTATAAAAATTTCAAGTTTTATACCTATACCTTGCTTGTTAATGCCTTTATAAATAGTATTTTCAAAATCATCTTCGTTTTGTTATAAAATACAAACATACTAAATTTATATCTGTACGTTAAACATAATCTTATTAATTGCGTTTTAAATTTTTGAGTTGTATGGGAAGTGGGCGTGTCCGTTGGCAATTGACATCGATTTTTTCAAAATCATCTTTGGTTTGTTATAAAAAACATGCGTTCCAAATTTAATCTCTGTAGATTAAGCTCATTAATTAATTTTTGGGTAGTATGGCAGGTGGGCGTGTCCGTGTGCGCATGACACCCATTTTTCCAAGACATCTTTGTTTTGATGTAAAATACATATGTAACAAATTTTATCTCTGTGGCTTAAACATGAGCTTATTAATTGAGTTTTTAATTTTTGATTGTATGGGAGGTGGGCGTCTACGTGGGTGGATGACTCCTTTTTTTCGAAGACATCTTTGTTTTGATGTAAAATACATATGTAACAAATTTTATCTCTGTGGTTTAAACATGAGCTTATTTATTGAGATTTAAATTTTTGTGTTGTATGGGAAGTGGGCGTGTCCGTTGGCAATTGACAACGATTTTTTCAAAATCATCTTTGGTTTGTTATAAAAAACATGCGTTCCAAATTTTATCTCTGTAGATTATGCTCATTTATTGAGTTTTCAATTTTTGGGTAGTATGGCAGGTGGGCGTGTCCGTATGCGGATGACACCCATTTTTCCAAAACATCTTTGTAACAAATTTTATCTCTGTGGATTAAACATGAGCTTATTTATTGAGTTTTTAATTTTTGATTGTATTGTATTGGGAGGTGGGCGTCTACGTAGGTGGATGACTCCTTTTTTTCGAAGACATCTTTGTTTTTGTCTAAAATACATACGTTCCAAATTGTATCTCTGTAGGTTATACATGAGCATATTTATTGAGTTTTAAATTTTTGGGTTTTATGGGAGGTGGGCGGATGACACCCATTTTTCGAAGAGATTTTTTTTTATATAAATTACATACATTATTAATTATGAGCTAGGTTATGCAGTTTTCAGTTTTTGCGTTGTATAAGAGGTAGGCGTATCCGTTGGCGAATTCCAAAAATATTTAATAGTGCAGATTTTTGGGTCCATGTGACCATGTGTACCGAGTTTCATCCTATTATCTCAACTCCTTCTTCTTATCCTGTATTTACGAACAACACACAGACACAGCGGTCAAATACCCTGGTATATGCATGTATCCGAAGTTATCTTTCAACGGTCATATTGATAATATTTGTAGAAAAACGTCTTCAATGCTTGGATATGGTTACCACTTCAATGTTGTATTATGCAATAGTGCGTCCTCATTGGAGTACTCAAGTCAAGTCTAGTCCCCAAGTTATAATGTGCATGTTGAACGAAGAGAGAGGATCCAAAAAGATTTTGTTCGGTTTGCTCTAAGGGGCAAAGTGGAATTGACATTTTAAGCCTTCCTCCTTATGAAGATCGTTTAAAACTATTGAGATTGCAGTCATTATGTGAGCGAAGGAGCTCTGTAGATATAGTATCATTACAGGTGTTTTCGATTCTCATTGCAGGTGCATTCGATTCTCCAGAAATTCTTTATCTCATAACTTTTTACTCTTACCATAGAAGCAGTAGAAACGCTAACACTTTATTCTATTTACCTTTTAGTAGAACTATAGGTAAATATATAGAACTTTGTTAACTGCTCTTTTAAACCGCATGATTAACATCTGTAGCGTTTTTGATGTTAACTTGTCAAAAGGTCAACTGAAAAGGAGGCTAAAAGCTATTCTGTAATTAGATCCATGAATGCATGGTTAGTAGTTAAGTCCTGTGTTGTCCATGAGACCAACCAAACTTTGATGGGTTAATTTATTCCACATTAACTTGTTTCGGGCTTCTTGTATCCAGGATCATTCTTGTATGAAAAAAAAAAAATGTCAGCCGGTCGGGGCCTCAAAAGTTGAAAGAACTTATTAAAATGGTTTCTGCATACTTTTTTTTTTAAATCGGAGAAAATCCGCCGAAGCAATTTTGATTCTCCTGAAGGTGCTTTTTTGTAAAAAAACATGTTTTTATTTTTCTCAGAACGCATACCCACATCTTACCCAATCCGATTTGAAAAAAAAAGTATGCAGAAATCATTTAATGAGTTCCTCTAACTTTTGAGACCCCGACCGGCGAAATCTTAATTTCGATCCGGTCTAATGTTCAGATTGCTAAAAATTCATCTAATACATTGGCAATAATTCTGAGGTACTACATTGTAGCCACCTAGGTCCCTTGTTGTTTGTTCTATTTGTCGATGATCTTCCGAATTATGTTGGCTTTTCTGAGTGTCTGATGTATGCCGATGATGTTAAGATTTTTAGATGAGTAGACGCCCACGAAGATCTCTTATTGCTTCAACGTGATATGGATATTCTAAAATTTTGACTATCCATGTCATCAATAGTAAAAATTGGTGAAAAATAAACTGAATCTTTATGAGCCTAAATGTAATGCCATGCTTTTCTCTATGAAGAACCAACTTTTTGTCATGTGAAGATCACGTTAACTCCTGCGTAAGAAAAACCTACTATGTACTCAGAAATCTTCGGATGACTGCAGCATTTGTACCTGTTGAAACAAGAAAAAAGCTTGTGTTACAGCTGATACTGCCAATATTTTCTTATGCAGAAGTCGTTTATAGCAAACTCGACTCGAGATCCATACACAAAATGCAAGTTGCGTTTAATAATTGTACACGATATGTTTACGGTCTTCGGAGGCATGATCATATGACACCATTTAATAAACAATTATTAGGTCGTAACCTGCTCAGACATATTGAAGCTAGAAATTGCATTTTCTTACATAAGATTATCCACTCCCGTTGTCCAAGATATCTTTTTGAAAAGTTAAAGTTTTGTAGATCTAATAGAAACATGAAGCTTGTTATTCCGAAGTATAACTACCAAAACTCTAGCCGATTGTTTTTCGTCAGTGCAATTAGACTATGGAATACACTTCCAAACAACTTTAAAATTATTTCCAACACTAAGCACTTTAAGCATTTAATTTTCAACTACTTCTCGTAAATCTTTTTTTTCTCCCATTTGATATATCTTTATCCTTTATTTAAACTTAAAATTATCTTTCATTTCTTTCTATTCTTTTAAATATTAATTTTTGTTCTGTTATGTTTATGATTCACTTTCTTATTTTGAGTCAGCTTTTATTTTGTTAAAATTATGTGAACATATTTTGGAATTTAAATCTTTATGATATCTCTAGCTTTAATCATTTTAAATAGTTATTATCTATAAATAATAAGTTGTTATCGATTTTGTACAAGCGGCATGTAAAAGATTAAATATTAAATGTCAACAATTTTCTAAATAAAAATAATAATAATAATAATAACCAACTTTTCGAATTACTCGAGAGAGTCGACTTGAAGAAAGATTTAGGGGTTTTATTTGAGTAAAATTGAAGCTTTGCCAAAAATGTTGATGCTTAGTATTATATCAAAAGCGAATGCGATGATGGTAATTCAACGTTTCACTAGGTTAGCAATAGGTACTTTGGACTAGTCTTTGGAGTTCCGGCGAAAGTATTTTCGGCATATGTAACCAGCACGTAGTGATGAATCACATTGATTGTGCTCCACTTCTAGCTCTTTTCATATTTTATGCACCTGAACAAAAGTTTTAGGCTAAGGCTACTGTTCTATATACCCTACCGAAGGGAAGGGCTAAAGACTGTCCCAGATATAAATGTCCTTTTGTTTTTAGGTTATTTATAAGAAAGTGTTACCTCTAAATAAAGTATAAATATTGTAGATTAAAAAAAAAATTCTCATTAGTGAAAAGGGCTACTAAAAAGATGTCGTCTTAACAAGAAGAAAAGCGGAAAGCAATTATTTGCAAACACCTCGAAAATCCAAACACCACGTGCAAAGAGATCGCTAAAGAAGTTGGCGTGAGCGTAAAAACTGTCGGAAGGACCATAAAACGATACAAACAGCTTATCCCTTTATCAAAAACGCCAGGCTCAGGAGGAAAAAATGTTCCAGCGAACCAAGCGCTGCCCCAGAACGTTAAGCGGCTGTTTACTCAGAACATTGAAGTCAAGTGTTCAACAGATTAAATTTTACAACCTAAGGAGTTATAAAATACAAAAAGTACCTGATAGGTCAGAAGAAAAGGACGCCGAAGCCAAGAGGAGGGCTCGAAAACTGTATCATGATTACCTGCCCAAATTTGATTGCGTTATCATGGACGATGAAACGTACTGGAAAGCGGATTTCAAGCACTTACCTGGACACGGATATTATACTGCAGTTAGAAGTGGTGGAGCATCCTCTAAATTTACCACCGAAAAACATACCAAATTTCCAAAGAAATACATGGTGTGGCAGATCGCATAATCAACACCGAAATTTATATCAGAGAGTGTCTGGAGCGGCGTTTGCTACCTTTTATACGTCAGCACCAAGGTGCAGTACTATTTTGGCCTGACCTAGCAACATGTCACTACGCCCAGTGGCGTAGCTAGGGTTGGTGGCACCCGGGGCGGAAACTAAATTGTGCACCCCTTTAGTGGATTTTATTATAAAATAAGTCAATGAATCTAACTTCATATTTTCGAATCAACCTCTACAAAAATTAAATATTTTAGAAGAGGTTAAAAAAATTAACAAAACTATCTAATGTAAGAATCTTAAATTTTCAGAAACTTAAAGAAGTTTTTCTGAATTGTTCCAATATTTTTGTCTACGGGGCTTATAAGATGTGAGAGAACAATTTACTATCAGTAAACTAGACAAAAGCAGTTTTAACTTATTGAAGAACTGACATTATGAATTTATAAAAACTTAAGTTAATATAGAAACTTTGAAAACTTTACGAAAAATTTTGCATAATTGAAGAAAAAATAGGACCTGGAAGCAAAACCTTGACAAATTTTCTATTAATAACTATTAATTAATATAAATATTTTTTCGAAATCAACCCCTATTTTCTACATAAAATTTAAATGAAAAGTTAAAATAAAATATTAAAATATATTTATAAACATTTTTCATAATTTTTATCAATTTCTTTATAGTATCTTTATTAATCTCCGCTTGGAATTTTATAGAAAAGATTGAGTTCTGTAACATTTGACTGCTTTCAAATATCATTATAAATATCTCAGTACCACAATATGACAGTGATACCAAATTGATATCAGAAATTTGTGTCATTCTCATTATCTACATAATTCCCAAAGCAAACTTGCCCAGGTTGGATAAGGTCAAGAGTCATGAATGGCTCAAAAGAGCTGGCAATTCCAAGAAATCTGTTGATTCTTCACATTCGGTGATTGAGAACAAAATTTAATTTTAATAATTAGAATAATTTTTAATGAACTTCTTCTCTTATAAACTGTATTTTTGATAGCTTTTGTTGGTTGATTTGAATATAATAATAATTATTTCAGTAAAATAAAAGAGAATAGACATCTTCAAAATAAAATAAAAAAAAAAAGTCAGAACTCCATAAATTGTCATAGAACGCCATTTATTTAATTTTAATAAAAAATGTTATGAATTGAAATAAATTTCATTGTTTTTAAAAATTTTTTAAGCAAGTAAAAAGCTGATAAATGATTTTATTAACTAGTAGTTTTATGTAACAGTATACCCAAAACATATTACTGCTCAAAATTATGTTCTAGCAGGTTAAAAGCTGTAAATGAGGTCATGATATATAGTCTCAGAACTTAGTAATCACAAAATCATAAAGTATATTTTTATTTTTGACATTTATGACATGAACATGTTTTTCTGAAAATTTCTGGAGAAATGTACTGCTTACAAAACAATTGGCGCCTCCATTCATCATACTCTGAAAATCATAAAGGTTTTCGAAACTTAATGGTTTTAGAAATTTCTACTATGCTAGCAAGTTTGAACACTTTTTAACCTGAATATAAGAAGTAAAAAAGTTTTTTTTTATAAAACTTAATGGAATATAAAAAAATGTTTTTACAGTTTTCCTTTTGTACTCCACCTTAATATCATGAAAATTTTAATATAATTTGTTTGGAAATTGCATCCCTTAAAACAAAACAAAAAACAAACAAATTGGCCATTTCAGCCCTTGAAAGGACTTTGACCGAGCTTCTTATGATCAATTGTGTTGTGTGTTATTAATTGTTTGCACACAATTGACCGAGTACTGGACCTACTTGTTTTATGTTGACTCCTAACGGCTAAAGTTCATGTTCTCAAGAAACTTTACATGGAATTATTTACTCTCTGAGCTTTGCCATTGTCTGCAGAGAGGTGGTGACCGATAAGAAATATTTTTTTATTGAAAAAACTTTTCGCCGCGACTGGGGATCGAACTCGGGCTCCGAGCATGCTAGGCCACACACTTAACTTGCATGCCACGGTCACCACAATTGACAATTGTACCCAATTGCACCCCTTACCAATGACAAATTACATATGACAATTATATGAATTAGTGTGAGCGTTAATATTGAACAAAATTGAATATGAAGTTAAAGTTTGTTTCAATAAAAACGAATTCCTGGTGATGGTAAAAATATTTTCATTCACTTTTGCACCCTCTTGATATTCAAATATAAAAACGAAGTCATTGAGATGTATTCTTTTTATTTAAAAAATCAAAAATTATTTGGTAAAAAGTTCTTTTACCAAATTTTGCACCCCATTTTGGCATGCAGCCGGGGCGGCGGACCGCCACAAAATATTGGAGTAAATTTTAAGCCAATCATTGGAATAATGCATATTTTTAATCCTTTTTTTATAAGAATTGTTACTTTTTAAAATACTAATATTTAAATATATAAAATTATTATTATGACTAGTTCTTTCCCGTCAAAAATGACGGGGTCAGTTTTCCGGAAGGAAAAAACATGAAATATTGACTTTCTGTAAGCTGAATTAGAAATTAGCGTTGGTCACTTATTCGATTTTAAATTGCAAATACCAATTTTTAGTTCTAAATATTTATAAAATACCTTAAAGAAAAACGAAAACCATAGTAGGTGTGACGAAATATGGTTAAAAAATTGTTATAATACTGAAAATAGTAAAATGAAATATATTTATAAAAAGTTTTTGCAGTTTCAATATTTCCCAAAAAAAAAAAGCCTTAAAATATGCTATGAAATTTTTCAAAAAATCAAGCGTTCCGCACTCACATTTTACGGAATTATGTTATAGTAATAATAATATATATATATTATTATTATTACTTTAACATAATTGCGTAGAAATGTGAGTGCGGAAAGCTTAATTTTTTGAAAAACCTCCCATAGCATATTTTTAGGCATTTTATGTTTTGTGATTTATTGAAACTTCAAAAACTTTTTTCATTTTTTTTATCATTTTTAAATGTTCACTTTTACAAAAAAATTTTATATATGTTTTGTCGTATCTGCTATGATAATTATTTGGAACTAAAAATTGGTATTTAAATAATTTATAATCAAATATGTGATTTAAATTTAAAACCAATGCTAGACAAAAATGTACTCTTTGTATTTGACGTGGCTTAGATTGTAATACAATTTCGGTGTCGTCATGTATATAGTACTTGATTGGTTTAAATTTAGTCCAAGATTTTTAACCGTGTAACTTGAAAAAATTATTTTTATATTATGAATTTAACATGGCACCGTTAATGAGGTTTAAGACGAAATTTAACTGTTTGCATTGATTATTTTTATATTCTAGTTTTATTTAAATATGCTAGTGCCTTTAGCCAGTTAAAAATTGAAGCTAAGACAACTTGTTTTTTCATCCACAGTAGTGTCCGACCGAATATTCGGTTTCGGTTTCGGTTTCGGCCAGTTTCGGCCCTTTTAGTCAGTTTCGGCTATTCGGCATCAATATGGCCGAAACCGAAACCGAAACCGAATAACTCTAAACACTAAAAAGTTCCTTAAAGTGGTATTAAAAATTATCTCTTTATTTATTATTTTAAAGTTGAACTTAAATATTCAAAGAATATTTATCGTATGTATACGTTATTATTATCTGTTTGAATTGTTTTGTTTTTGAAAGCTTTTAATAAAATTAAAAAAAAAAATAAAATGTTTTTAAAAACAAATTTGTATGTAGACTTTCAGTTTCGGTTTCGGTTTCGGTTTCGGCCGAATATTACAAAAATGGCCGAAATTCGGTTTCGGTTTCGGTTTCGGCCAAAATTTTGGTTTCGGTCGGACACTAATCCACAGCAGCATCAGTTAGTATCAAATGATTCGCGGAAATATAATTCAAAGGCATAATATTCTGTGTTTCATGATTTGACGTGTGACGGCTGTGTGCAGGGTGAAAACAGTGAATATTTCTGGCGGAAAACACGAAAATTCTTAGAATAAAATCATGGTTGTTGTCACACTGTACATCAATACATTACTTACTACTCCGAGGGTATCATGGACCGACCGTATGAAATTGAGGTGAAGACATGCAATCAGTAGAGAAGCGACAGCAACAACAACAACAACATCAGCACCAAAAAAACAACAACAATATTAGTGATGATTATGCTAATGATACTTTTAATGATTATGATGATGTTTGAAGCCATTGTGAGAGCATTATTGTTGTTAATGTTGTTGTTGTTGTTGCTCTTGCTACTTCCAAAGATTTCAACTGTTGATAATTTAAATCTTTGCAGTGCCGAATAAATGCACTTGAAACGTGAAAATGTGAAAATTTATCCTAATGTGATGTTTATCACAGCTATTGTAGCGCGCACATCAATGCGTATGTTTGTTGCGTGGCGTAACTGTAAGCATGTCTTGTGAGTGTGTGTGTGTGTGTCTTTTAATCCTACAGTAACACTAACAAAAACAATAATGACGAATGTAGTGATTTTTTTTTTTTTTTTAAAGGAACAGCAATTAACGCACTTGGTTGTTTGTAATTTTTTTTTTTTTTTTGGCCCAGCACAGATAGACAGACTGACGACTGAAAGCAGCTTGTGCAGAGCGCCTTTAGAGCCATGAGGTTTATGCTCATCATGCTGCTGCTTTCACCCCTTGGCCGCATAAATGTCGCCTTGTCATCATTATCGTATTAGGCTCAAAGGTTCGCTACGCTTCCGTTTCGAATTTAGATTTTATCGCTATTCTTTGTTTTAGTCTTTTAATTTGTAGCTTTCCAGAAGGGTTGGTTGGTTGGTTTGGGTTGGTTTGGTTTGGTTTGGTTTGGTTGGCTTGTAATCGCCACAATCTGCTCTCATTGAAAACATATAAGAAATAAATGTTTTTATTTCTTTTTTTTTGTTTTAATTGTTCTTAATGCTCTTCTTTAATATGCTGCGAATGCTAAATGTAGCTATATATATATATATATATATATATATTGCGTCTCATAGCGACAAACATTAGCATATCAGTGACAAAATCTGTTTTGCACAATGTGTGTGTGTGTGTGTGTGTGTGTTCGAATCTACAAAAGGAAGCTTTTTTCAGGAATGGATCCAAGGCTATAAAGGTACACAAAACTCTAGGTTTTTTGTTCTTCAAACGATGAGCACAAAGAAAACATATTAAATACATAAAAGCAAATCAGCAGTTGTTGTTCGTTGTCCGTTGTCCTTTTAGCGCCATTGTTCGACTGCAGTGCTGACGAGTACGAGTATAAAACGGCTTTGGCAACTGTTCAAATATACGTGCTGAATACAAAAAAGCTCGTCCATTTGTGCCATTCCACTAGCACGTCTAGCTCATGAAATTATTTTTTTAAAATTTAATGAATTTGTTTGAAGTCATTGCTTTGTGTGTCCTTGTTGTATTTTATTCAAATGAAATGAAAACAAATGAAAAATATTGCATAACAGTAACTTTATAAAATATTTTGTTACGCATACGCCTCAGATAAGCAACCCTCAACGCAGTCCCTACCAAAACAGAGTCAAGGATGCGCTGGACTTTGGGCGCTCCATACCAGCCGCCATAAAGTTATTGTATGTGCGCAAACACACACATACATATTTATTCGGATGAATGTATGTTTTGCCCGTTGCTGGTTGGCTTTGCAATATTGATGCTTCTTCTTTTACTTCTTCTTCTTCTGCTGTTACTGCTGCTCTTTCATAATGGCGTGCACACAATGGCTGACAGTAGAAACAATATTTTTGCTTTTGTATAACAACAGCAACATGCCTTGCTGCCTGCATACATTAATAAATGCTCATAACTGCCCATTTGTACTATATACATAAAGTCGTGTCTACTTATTTGTTGTTGTTGTTGTTGTTGTTGTTGATTTTCATGTATTGCCTCTTATATTAAAAACATTTTGTTTAATTTGCATACATGTTGAACAGCATGTAACAGTTTTGTACTTAATACACTTAAACAGCTCATAGTTGCAAAATGCTGTTGTTGCTGTTGTTGTTTGAAGTTGCATTAAGCTCATATAGTACCTTAACGTGTACTATATTTTAATTGCGTTAATTTTTCACTACTTTTGGTTTTAGCCTGAAACAATGTGTGGTTAACATCAACATTATTAAAAGTATATTTTACTCATTAAAACAAAATGTAAATTTCTGTCAGATTTCAAGTTTGTGAGTTGGAATATGAAACAAAAGTTTTGAAAATACCACAACAAAATTTAAAAAAAATTTATATATTATATATAGTATCTTTGGGCTCCATAAGTGTTGATATATTTTTGAAATATCGCTAGATTTCTTCAAAAATGTTTCAACTCCTAAACGCTGTATTTTGATTCTTCTTTTTTTTCTATATGATTCTAAAATACTTTAATATTTCAGTGCTGGTCTAACATAATTGTTGTTGACGCAATAAATGTTAGCAAAAAAACATGTGTCATTTTTCCCAATTTTTTTTTTATTATTGTAGAGAATTGAACACATTACAAGAATAAAATTAAAAAAATATATTTTTCACTCCAACATGGTTTTTTGTGGAGCTCCAAACTGGCGGCAAAGAAAAAAACGGAGCCTCGTGGTTGCAGCGCTGGGACTCGCAAAAATTTTCCGATCTGGAAAAAAAAATGACTTTTTTAAATCTAAACAAAATTGGTTATCGTATGACTGGAGCTTCTTTTAACATTTTTTCAATTTTTGGTGATGTTCCAAATTTGAAAGTGTGTTTTTTGGAAAAAAAAATTGACTTTGAAAATTCACAAAAAATCGAAAAAACATTAAAAAAGCTCGTGTCATACGATAGCGAATCAAGTTTAAAAAAATAAAATATAAAAAAAATTTGGTCAAAAAATTAACCCGCTAGTGTCAGTACCAGTACGAAAAACATGGTTTCGAGATAAACGCGTTCAAAGTTTGTGAAAAAAGAAAAAAAAAGCGA